>JAUZNC010017249.1:0-26706 GCA_034780395.1 Vannuccia rotundouncinata | reverse complement strand
AGTTGCGGAAAAAGTCATGGAAAAGGGTCATGGAAAGTCATGGAATTTTGTCTAGTGAAAAGCGTGGGAACCCTGCACCTTGCAATTTTCATAAAACATAAATGAATGAGTTTCTAAAAGTAGTTTTCATCAAATTGCTTATGAAATCATTTACATAGACCACTGGGTGAGTGTCAAATACCTTAGTCTGATAACTGTTGGACAAACACATTGCCCAAATGTGATTGAAATTTGACTGTTTGAATAAGAGGTATAAGCTCAATTATATATTACAACTTTATACTATATAAATAATTTATACCTACTATTTCTACAGGGCTCAAAATGTTATGGATTTTGAGATTGTGGGTCTAATTTTTTATCATTTTTCAGATATGCTAAATATATATATAAACATATACATCTACACCCCCCCATCTTGTCCAGTCTAATATATTTACTTTATACAGGCATGGGATTTTTCAGGCTGAAAGGTCATTTTTCTAATTCATCTAAAAATGATATAAAAATTCAATGGGATGGGGGGGTTGTTGGTGCACAAAATAAAATATGAGATGTATCTAAACACCTATATATATGCATTATATGCTTACTGTGTTACTGTGTAGCCATGACACCCCTAATGATTTCTTGTTCCATAATATATTTCTGGCTTTTCCCGGAAGTCCAATCCCATGCCTGTTTATAATTTTATTGTTCATCATACACTAATTTGATTATATATTGTTATAATATTATTATTTTATACCTACTATTTTTACCATATTATGAATACTATTCTATATATAATGTATTCAATAAATAGTCAGTAAAATGTTAAGAATTTAAGCCATTTTCTATATGTTTATATATAGTTGGGTCTGTGTGCTTCTTGTCCAATGTGGGGGGGTGATAAACAAAAAAAAGTCACAATTGAGATACTGATGTGGCAGGCTTCCCTCAGAGCCTAAAACTTACATTTTTACATTTAAGAAAAATTGAAACCCCAAAAAATATTCTATATTTTTTTATTGAACTTAATTATGAGTTCAGTATGGTATAACCATATCAATTATGTATCTATACTTTAACTAGATATGCAATCTAAAATTCTTATCTGGCATATTAGTCAAAAAGCATTTTAGATTACAGATCTAGTTGTAGTTATACTGTAATGTTTATGGGTAAAACCAAAAAATGTCAGATCACAGATATTAGACAAATAACTATAACAATGATAATATTAAATGTATTCTCTTATTAAAATAGTGCTTAATAAATACTCATTATTCCAATTTTTGAGTTGAAATATATATGTACAAATATCATTAATATAATTTTAAATGTTTTCATTTTTGACTGAATGCTAGCTTTTTAAATTTTCTATAATGATTATATTTTACAAATAAGTTGAGTGACATTGTGACCTGGGTTGATATTTGTTATTTTTACTAATTTAAATAATGAAAAAATAATAATAATAAATATCTATTTCAGATATTATTGATATTAAAAAAGTCCATATGAAAATATTACAATTATAAAAATATTAAAATCACAGAAATTTATTTTGAGCCGAATTATTACATATTGTTTGTTGATATGCATGTACTTTACAAATAAAATTTAAACTAGTGTCACATTGGACAGAAAAACAACTGCCCCTATCTTCCTGTGGTTCCTAATGCAAAATGGGGGGTTTGTTGCATGATACCAATTAATAGCAACCATGGTCAAATCGTTGTACCTTGGACGCACTGTCCCTATGTGAGCAAAAGTTCACTTTCATGTCTGACATTGAATGTATTTAAAATTTCACATTACCTGATGAAAACTTCATTGTAAAGTTATAAAAGATGCTCTATTGTAAAACATATTTAGAGCTAATGATCCATTGATATTGAAATTTATGTTATATAGTCATTTATAGTAGTGCAAAATTTGTAATTATTGTAAAAGGGAGTTCATAATGAAAAATGTAGAATTAAGGTCTGACTTTACATCTCTGATTATATGTGAGATTGCAAATTACAGGTGTATTAATTATATATATGTTACCCAGGCACACAGTCATATTAAATTGATGCAAATGTTTCTTTTTCAGTACTTACCAATTTGAAAAGATAATGGTCTATGAAACGATTATAGTTTGAATGTCAAGCAACAGAACATAGAATGGTAATTTTGATCTCTATACCTAGGTTTTCAAGTATGAGCAATTAAATGAAAATAAACATGATTGAAGCATATATTCTCTTACTAGCTAACATGCATGGCACTGCCTGGGCTATAGCTAGTTAAATTAATATGGTTTTGCTATATGTATGTCACTTTATGACTCTAAATAACTAAGTGCTGCATGAGTGATATATAATGTAACAAATATAGGCACTGTTTTCATGCAATTTGATATGAAAAAGTCATATTTAATATAGTCTTTTTTAGAAGTGGGAGGCCTCAAATTATTTATTTTTTATAATGCGTTATATATGTTATAATGTTTTTTATTACTC
The DNA here is from genome assembly GCA_034780395.1 of Vannuccia rotundouncinata. Lineage (NCBI taxonomy): Eukaryota > Metazoa > Platyhelminthes > Proseriata > Coelogynoporidae > Vannuccia > Vannuccia rotundouncinata. The sequence continues at coordinate 24,214 of JAUZNC010017249.1, read as the reverse complement.
ATAATTGGTTAAACACATGGGATGTAGATGAACTTACATTTTTTAATAAATTGACAGTATACATATTGAGAATAATATTAAGGGTTTTTACTATTCCTTGAACCCTTAAATGTTATAGAAAATGTCCATATATCCCTTGAATTTTAATCCTATACTAATTTTTAATGTTGATTTTTATAATTTAAAATTTTGTACAATTAAATAGTAGACCACCATATTCAGAAAATCATATTTACATATTCCTAATATGTTCTTTCATATATTTTTTTTATAAAATAATGATATTCAACAATAAATATATATAATTTAAGCTTTTAAAATTCCTTAAATTTCAAATTGGGAAAAGCATGGAAACCCTGGATATTTGTTCTAATTAATTTCTGCATTAAATTCGTTAATTGTACTGTTAAATATTTGTATTGTTTGTAATGTGTACAGTATATATTGTATACTACTTATTAAATTGTTGATTGTTTTTTCAGACAATGGATTCTTCTGATTCTCGTATCGATGCTCATCAGGAATTACTTAATATACCTGCGATTATTTCTGAGTTCAATCATGGAAAATTTCGTGAATTTGATCGTTTAATGAATCAACTTAAGGACCCAGATATTACTTCTCATCAATTGGTGGCAATTTTCCGCTCTGTTGATTCTGTGGTAATGCAAATTGACCGTCGGTTTCAATCTACCCTTCTCCCTGCCCTACTGAACTTAAAGTGGTGTTACAAAGAAGAATTTGTTGTTTCCGAATTTAAAACCTTTATTACAAGCCTACTTGCAGTGCATAATTACCATTTACCGCGTGTTCTAGACAGATTGGTGCGACTTTTTGTTCCACATATGACTTCCATTAACGATGAAGTTCTGATATCTGCTGAACAGCGTGGTAGTGACAACATGGTATTTTCTAATGTGCACACTGTTCTTGAAAGTATTATACATCACGTTCCCCATGCTTCAAAGTACTTGATTGATTGCCTTAAACATGCCTTTCCAAGTTGGAAACGAAATATCTACGAAATTGGGTGTTATGTTTTTAATTTCATGAAAATTATTAAATACGTTCCAAGTATTAGTCCTTCTCTACTTGACTTATTTATTGATAAAATTATCTCCATTGACAGTCAATTAGATTTTAATCAACTACGGGAAGCCTTTGACTCAGACGGAAACCTTGGCAATGAAAAAACACAGAATGTCACCAGTCTAATGGATCCTCTTTGTAACGTTGAAGAATCGGTGCTTGAATTTAAAAGTAACAGTAGTCTTGCTTCCAAACTGGATTTACTGTTTTGGCTTCTCTTAAGATTCATCCGAAACGAATGTTATGGTCCCGATAATAAATTGAACTGGTCAAATACAAAGATTTTGTACAAACAATTACTAACGATTTTTGACAGAAAAGTACTTCCTCTTGATACTTTGTGCCAGGTTCACTTTTTCATGTTTTATATTTGTAGCTTTCATGAAGATTTATCGCTCGGTTTTATTGATTATCTTTGGAAGCGAGCACAAAATGACTCTCTGGGTTACAACTTACGTCAGACAACGGTTTGGTATCTTACCGATTTTTTGGGCAGAGCAAAATACATTACATGTGATACCTTGAAGTCCTGCATTGAACTAATGACAAAATGGTGTCATGTGTACATTGAGCAAAAACAGAATAAAGCTTCCAACTACCAAGCACACAAAGTATTTTATTCTGTATGTCAATCAGTTTTCTTTCTTTGTACCTATCGTCATTCAGAGTTGATGGAAGACTCCGTTAATTTGTCCTGGTGTCATAAGCTTGGGTTGCAATCGTTAGTGTATTCAATTCATAATCCACTCAAATATTCTGAACCTAATTTTGTTAAAATATTTTCTTCTGTGACCAAAACTTATGAATTAGCTTATTGTAGCAGCATCTTGGAAGACAATCGGCAAAAAAACGGATTTTGTAGTTACTATGAAGCATCAGGTGATTCTGATCCAATCGATCATGTTGCACTGAAGTTTCCATTTGAAAATTATTTGCTGCATTTATCCAATGGGGAAATGTTACCTCTAATGCGGGAATATTCAGAAGGAGCGCGTCAACGTGAAGTAAGTGCACTCAGCACTCAATGTAAAGAAATTCCAATTAATCTGGATACTTCTGTAGCCATGGATTGCAACATGGAAGATTCCTTTATATGTGGGAGCCAACCAAAATCAGACTACTTATTCGGAGCACTTTCTCAGTTTGAAAATTCTTCTTCTCATAAACCGAAAATGGATACTTTAGTTTTTGGAGACAATTTTATGGTACAATAATGATCATTCAGCATGGGCACTGTCACCCCATGTATCGTCTTTCATCTTCATTTTCATTTTTACTATTCTTTCAGCAAACTTGCAGTTATTATGTGCTTGTATATCAATATAATATATATTTTATGGTATCATAAATTTAGTCTTAATAGTATTATTACTACTATATACATTGTTATTATAACATTAATAAACGAGTCAAGGTTTAAATGTTTTTAATTCATTATTTCCTAGCTACTGTTTGGTATAATTTATGTTATGTAGATAATCTGTAATTTTTAATAAACTATTCTAATCATATATCTGTTTCGTTTTAATAGTTTTATCATTTAGTAATCATTTTCTCATTATTTATGCTTTTGAAAATTATATATCATTTAATAGAAGATGATCACACAAACGAATAACCAATTTCCTAGCTTTTCTATGTTAAACTAAGTTACGTCACGAAATTTTAGGCCCATCTCTACTTTCATATACCCCGTTGACTTATTGTAATGCATTTTGAAAATCAAGTGTATTTGTATTCCGTTAATGTAATGTTTTGTGTCTACCTCACACGATGTATTATGGTGATTATACTTTGTAATTGTTGTTAGACCCCATGCATAATTATTAGCACACCTAAACTTGAACTTTACAAAAATATTTGGTCTGTTATAGTGGATGTAATCCTCACAGTGAATTATATTTTACATAAAATTTCACAAATGACTAAATAAATAACCAATTTCTTAACTTTTCTGTAAAATTATTAGACATCACTATAAGATGATGTTTAAATGTTACCTTACGTAATGTTAGAACCATTTTATTTGCATGCACCGGCTACCCCGTTGACACATATTGTAATGCATTACGAAAACCAAGTATATATATTTTTTTAAATACAAACATTCTTCCATTAATGTATTGTTTTGGGTCGACCTCACACGATACATTATGGTGGTTATACTTTGTTGTTCGTCCTCACACAATTATTAGCACAACCTAAAATAGAACTTTGCAAAAAATATTTTGTCTGCTATATTATAGTGCATGCATGCAATCCTTAAAGTAGTTTTGTTCGGCAATTTTACAAAATACGATCTGTTAATTAAAGATGAAAATATATTCTCCATTTTTAGCTATACATATTTACATTATTATGAAATTATAAGTTATTATTATAATTGAACTGATAGTTTTTGAAAATTGGAGTTGGGGCATAACAGTTATTTTTTTAATATTAGATATAATTTTTCAGGACAGAAAAATTACATTTTATTTTACAAAACTATTGTTGTTACTTAATTATAATGACACAGTGAATACGATATTACCCTTTGCATGACATACTATTTGAACAAACCATAACTATAGTAGACAAATATATATAGGGTAAGTTATACTCTATGATAGTATATAATAGAATAAAATCAATATTTTAGTTTAAATTTAACCAATAATGAAATAATTATAGTGTATATATAAACATCAGAAATTGGGTACCTAAATATTTAACTACACTTTCAAAATTTTATTTAATTAATTTTCCCTATAACATTAATCTAGTATTTAATTAAATAACCCTCTTAATATGATGTTCGAAGAATAATATTGTAATCACCATAATCGAAACTGGACCAACATTTACTGGATAACGTATTGTTTGTTTTTTGACGTTTAATTATTACAGTATTACAAAAAGTATTTGGTTTTTAAAATATCAAGATGTTGTGGAATATGTGGGGTTCTTTATCCGTTGATGTTCAACCTATTCAAAATTACAAAACCTATTTATCAAGTTCAATTAAATAAATAAATGAGGCTCTATTTGAGATTATAATTTTTGTGTTGTATATTTTAATTTATATTTTGTACTTGTGTTATATAAATTATAATGTTTACCCAATACGGAAGATTATACACAATTATTATGTTTAAATAACTCTAATTGCACAAGTAGTATTTACATTTTAAAATGAACTTGAAGATTTGATTGGTTTAATTTAAAATATAAAGAAAGGTATATCAATTTAATCTTTCAATGATAAAAATATGTATCTAAATGAAAAATACGTATTATAAGTCTATTAAAATGAGTAACTCGAAATAAATATTTTATTTGTTGTCTCTTCTTTTAAAAAACTGCTATAATCCACGTATAAAGTAAACTCGTTTTGCATGTATATTTTCAAAGCTATGATTTATCAATATTAGTTATATTGAATTCCTACATATAAAAATAAAACGTCAGTTAAGTTTCCTATACGTTTTAATGTAAATAAGATGTCATTTTTTTATTAGTTTGAAAATAATTCAAATTATATAATTTCCAGACAAAAAAAGAAAAAATTACAATATTTTTTATTAAAAATTCTTTTTTTCAAATTTTATCATTTTTAAACAAGGAACTTGTTTGACAGTACATAATCACCTGTCAACAGTATGCAATATCTCTGTGGATAAACCAAATGCAATTTTTATATTTATGTTTTTTTCATATCAAAGACTAACTGAACTCTTTAATAATCAAAGCAGTGGCTATAGCCACTGCATTGATTATTAAAGAGTTCAGTTAGTTTTATTTTATTTTCAATAAGTAGGAGGAATGTTAGAAAATACTGTTAATAAATTGATAATTTGTTTATTAGGGCATTAGAAGCCAAAAGTTAAAAGAGTAATTTACACTGCAATTGAAGCACTGACTTGAGAATTCAATAAAAGAGAATGATATGACTAATAATATAGAACTGTTTTTATAACAATTATTTTGTTATTTATTCCTAATACTAATATCACTCAGTTCAAACATTCAATTACTTCATAATAGTCTTTGTAATATTCATAGAAGTTATCAAAATGCTATAATACTCTTAACATATGATATAAAAATATCCATCAAATATATATGGCTTTCCTGATTAAAGCAATTTATAAAATTAATCCTTTTCATATGGGCACACTGTAAAAAAATTGCTGATTATCAGGCAGTAGAGCACCTGATAATCAGATGGTAATAAATTGATCAATAATATTATATCTAAGAGCTGTGCAAATGCACTATACAGGGGTTTGATTTACAAATGATAAAAAAATTGTGAAAATGTATATCCAGGGGCACAATATTATATTTTTATATGGGGGTGGGTGCAATATATATAACCTAATGTACTTAAATAGTAGAGGGCAAACATATTTTACTTTAAAAAATCAGAAATTAGATTAACCTTTTACTGACGGTATGTTAAATTTCAGATTTTCAAAAACGTGTTATCTGAATTTCTATTCGCTGAAAATTTCAAAATATTTGTGACGTTGATAGTTTTGGGAATTCCAAGTTGACGGAAAACCCCTACACCTTTACAGTCTAATTTAAAATTATAACCAAATATGTTGGTGTTCACACAGCGGATGAATAATCAAATATTGATAAATTCATTTGATTTCATTGTTATTTATAATACTAATCATGAATTTTATAAACTTCTGTTATTATAAAAATGTAAATAATTTATATTAGTTTAGTAAATGTATAAAACAATAATAAATCACAGTTTTTCCATATGTGAATATATAAATATATATGGGATTCTAAGTCATATTGTTCTATTGTACGTACCCACTATTGTATTGATAAAGCAATTTCATTTCTAATTGTGATTGTAAGTAATAATCCTTTATTTAAAAATCTCTAATCTTTTATTTGAATAATGAAATCATATAATGAATTTATATTTACCTTATAAATATGAAAATTTAGAACAATATGATAATACAGAAAAAATATTCTGAAATTAAATAGGATAAACAAAAGAAATATAGAAAATGATTTTTATATTACGCAATCATTAGGTTATTTGATTTATTGTCAGCAATCCTCTAGTTGAATAGCCGAAGCAAATTGTGACCACAATTTGGGTCTCTACATTTTATTCCTAAAAATATTTAATATAACGTTTGCAGGAGTAAGGATTATTGCAGAAAAATTATGTATCTATCTGCTACTGTAACAGAAGGTTAATTGGACAATTTTGTCAGTTATGTATAATATACAAATTCTATATCATATATTATAACAATATTCAGGTAAAATACAATAAGATAAAATAAAAATACTTTTAGTAAAATTTGACAATTTTATATTTTACTTTATTGTATTTTACCTTTATATTTAAATTATTTGTTTCTCTTATACAATCCGCCATATAATCCTCTACTAAATGTATGTAGATTTCTACACAAAAAATTATATAATATAAGTTTTCTCAGTTTCCTACATTATGCATCTTATATAAAATATTAAGCATTGCACTATTCTAAATTATAGGAAATGTTTAATTTATCTTATAACAAGCAACCTTCCATGGTCCCGACCAAAATACATTGCATCAAAATAAATTACATAAACCTTGCTTATAACTTGCAATCTGGTTATAACAAGCAAATTCGTACGGTCCCTTTAATCTTGTTATATAAGCGGATTATACTGTATATATATATGAAGATAAACAAGACATTGAATACTTTGTATAGAAAGGTGCATTAAATATAAACCAACCAGAGTCTACTAATCTAAAAATAGAATCACGAGCTGTGATGCGCTGTGTGAGTCAAATTTTCTACAGTATCAAACGTTGATTGCCCCATCAGGAAAGGATTTAAATCAGAAGAATCACACCCCTGACTATAGTGTAATAATTTGTATTTATAATTAATAAGTATTATATGTATAATTGCTTACTATATTGTTGAATTGGCAGTAAAAATGAATCAGCCCACCTTCCTGATATGGATAAGGTTAAGAAGAGTGAATATAACTATATATTTAAACCAGAAAGTAACTAGTTCAAATTCCAGAACATATCATTGACCTGAATTTAACAAACTCATTAAATTATGCTCAATTATAATGAGGCATTGTCATAAAGTCCCATTTTTTCCAGAAAATCAGGCCATATAGACCTCATTAAATTTAATGAGTGATTCCAGGGATTCAATTTACTTAAAATGGTCCAGCAAATGATTGGTTTTGCTTCATTTGACCCTGTGACTGATTAAATTGGCTAGCCAAATAAATAAATAAATAAAAGAATGTATTTAATAATGTATTTAATTATTTATTTAATAATAAATTATAAATTATTTACAAATTGGACTGCTTTATATTGAATTTAAAAATATAATTCTATTAAAAAATAATAAAATAATGTTATTGTAAATTTTTATATCAATTTGTTTAAAATTGATTGAAATAATTTTTTAGAAATTATATTGAATCTGTTACTGGAATCACTCATTAAAGTTAGTGAGGTAACTATCAGGGGCTTTTAAATTTTGATCTAAAAATCAGGCACCTGTTATTCAGCTGCCTGATATTCAGGCTATATACTGCTTGTTTATCAGGCAGCACCTGATAATCAGATACAGTAATTGGATTGCCTGATTATCAGGCTTTGTACTGCCTGATAATGAGCCATTTTTTACAGTGCATCAAAATATTTGCAATAAAAATTAATTTGACTTACACAGCATATTATTTTGTTTTTAATATTGATAAACTCTGATTAGCTGATAATTTATGCACAGTTCAATTATTACAAATAGTCTTTTCACCTTTATTAATTGTCATAATATACCATATTGATTTTTTATATTTTATGCTTGAAGAAATAATAAACTAAATTATATATTTTAAAATTACTTATTATTATGAAACAATAATTCAACATTTCCTCTCATTCAGAATTGTGTAATTCTGACTTTTAATTTTATAAAATTAATGTTCATAATGTGGAAAAATTTGTATTTATATATTTTTGTATACAAATCTACATACATTTAGCAAATGATTATTATAATATGTCAAAATGTGTTGAAAAGTACATGATAAAAATATACAGGCAAAAAAATGCAATACAATTAAGTAAAATATATAACTCTAACTTTATTGAGAGTATTTTTTTTATTATAATATTGTATTTTACCTGTACATTATTATGATATAATATGTCATTTTTATATACTGCTATTCAAAAATGCACAACCTTCAAATACAGTAGCAGATAGAGATACCTTTGCTGCAATAATCCTTACTCCTATAAAAGCTATATTATGAATTGAACATATTAGAGCCCAAAATGGGCTCATTTGCTCAACTAGTGCATTTCTGACAATAAATCTAATATTAATAACTTAATGATTGTATAATATAATACTCACTTTCTATATTTATTTTATTCCTCATATTTTAAAATGTATTTTTGTTTTATTATTATGTTTGATGTTTATAAATATTTCCAATTAGTTTGATTCATTATTATAATTCATCATATGATTCCATTTTTCAAATAAAATATTAGGTTTTTTCAAATAATAGGATTATATATATTATTTTTAATCACAATTTGAAATAAAATTGCTTTATCAGTAGTAGGTTCATGCAATAGAACAATATAACTATGAGGATCCTATATATTATATTTTAATATGTACATATGTATTGAAACTACAATTAAAATTATTCCTTTATACATTTATCAAACTAATATAATATAAATTATTTATGTTTTTATAATAACAAATTCATCAACTGAATTTCTCAATATAATAAAATTTCTTGGTGTAAATGCCACTATATTATATATATATATATAATTTTGAATTAGACTGTAAACTATTAATGTCACAATTTTTTTGTTGTTGAAATTTTCAGCAAATAGAAATGCAGATTTATCTCATTTTCAAAAACATGTTATACTATGTTTTTGAAAATCTGAATTTTAACATACTGTTGGTAAAATGTTAAGGTATCTATATAAACAAACATATTATGAAATCTATTAGGTTATGTTTAATATATTTTTATAGTTTATATAAGTAGAGTACATGACTACAATCTCAAATTTATATTAGTCAGTACAATGTGCATTTGCATCTTTATTGGATAATTATTTTCATTTCACATTAAAAATCTTTTTTAATTAAAAATATTCCAGATATAGCCCTAGATATTCACCTGTTAAATTTATCTATATTATTTCAAATAGATTTCCCAACTGGTAACTGGACAGCACTGCCCAAGACAACTTAGCCCAGGACAACTCATCCTAGATCAAAATATTATTTGGTGAAATTATGAGGACTATAATAAATATAAAGTAGAAGCACAGGAAAATCTGCAAAACTTTTTTGACACTTAAGGCTATATAATGAACATATCACATTAGGAAGTTTTAAACCATTTTTGAAGCATCTATTTTTCTGTTTTAAAAGTGCTTGAGAACCCTATTATTTACATTTTCATGTATAAAGTTTAATTTTTTGGAAAGTTGTGTTTTGGCCTTTTTTTGGTTGGGTTTAGTTTAGGTTGCCTGAACAGTTAAATAAGTTGCCTAAAATATAACAATATCCCATACATATATAATAATCACATTGTCTCTATAAGCAGCAGTCAAAGTTGTCCATTAAAATACAGATTTCTGTTAATTTTGAAGCAAAAGGGTTGGGTTCTGAGATTCATATATGCCCTCCACAGACTTATGTAGATTCTTTTTAGCCATATTTTAAAACATACCTTTCTTACAATTTATTTATAGATTTTTCTATTTCAAATCAATATATACCTACCTATGTATATGTACATTATGCAAATTATAATTATATATTTCTCAGTGAATTCTTCTATTGTTTATATTGTTGTCTTATTTGCTCATTAGGTTTTGATATTTTTAATTTAAGTATACATATGATTCTATTTCATCAATAATGTGTTGTGCTTACATAGTATTCTTATTAAAGTTAATAAACCCATTATTAAGAGAGTAAGGAATCTTATTTTATGAAACATTGATGATAATTAAACATTTTATTTCGCACAATAAACCAGTAATATATTACAAAATAGTAGTAAAGTTTTACATTTTGGTCTAACTCTTACTATATGTTGATTACATATACATATATTAATACAAAATTTTCAATGTTATTAGTATTCTTTAGCATTTAAATTCACTTATTTTGTGTCTCCAATTGCTTGTAGTGAGTTAAAACCACTTCAGATGAATATTTTAAATTTAATAAAATAAATATATAAATTCTGCAATATATTTTAATACATTGTTCAAAAAATGGATTGTTGAATTTCTCATTGAGTCTAGGAAAAGTCTTCGAATTGAGTTATTTTTAAAATTTCATACATAACAATGTACAAATATATTTTACACTATGTTATAGTAAATTTTAATTAATGCCATAACTGGATATTCTTGGAAATTAGTACATTTTCTACATACATTAAAATTGCAGGTTGCCAAGTAACTTTGTAATAGGATACATTAACACATTGTAATTGTTTATTGGTTCACAAGTCTACTTTAGATAAAGGAAAATTTGTTTAAAATTTTTATATTGTGACTGACATATTCAGGAATTTAGTTGGTTGGTTTAATGATATTATAATGTATTTTAATTAAATTAAATTGAATAATGCTTTTACAGTACAAGTTTTTTCATTATTTGTTATAAACAAATCCTTTTCTATATTTTTATTATTGAATTAATATGATTGATTAGCTTCTATCCCATATTCATTTAGATGATATGTAATAATTTTATATTAAAGATGAATTTTGTTGACTCCATCATCAGCATCATTTGAAAACCAAAATATATTTCATGTTTCATAAACAACAATTTTATAGAAAGCATGAATGAACCCTATTTTTTATGATGCATTTAATATAATTTGTTTCTATTGATACAATCAAAAGTTTTATTATTTTAATATGAAGAAATATTCACACTAATGACTATCATGTATCATATTTTATTGTAGTCTCAGTTTTATATAGTATTTGGCTTGTTGTATTCAGTATAAACAGATTATTTAAACAAATATATCAATTTTGTTTATTTGATTTTACTTTGAAGAAAGTTCAGTTATATAATCTTCATAGTTTTTATAGTAATAGTTTCATAGTAATCTTCTACTTAAAAAATAGTTTTATTTATAAATTCAGTTTAGATAGGATAATATCAAAAATTAGTTTTTGTCTATAATTCAAATTCTGGTCTACCATGGGATTATTTGTTTGATAAATATTTGAATAATTCAATTGTCTGCCTCAAAAAATTTATTTAATAAATAAATCAAATGTTTTTGTTTGAGAACTTTTTGAATTTTAGTACATAGATTTATATTACATAATTATATTTATAAGGACAATGTGTTATGATTTTTCAGCCTGCAATGGGCAAGAAAAAGCAATCTCGTCCACGATCTGGGTCTCACACCTCTCCCACTATTGAGCTTTCCTCACCGAGATTGCGTCGAAAGACTCAAACCTCAACTTCTGGACCATCAATTACACGACGTACTTCACAGATTACTCCAGACAACACAACACGACGACTTCGCTCCAATCTTCTACGCCATTTTCGCTCTCAACGGCAGTCTTGCCAAGCTCGATTTCACCAAAATTTGACAGAACTCACATTTCTTCAAGGCGGAGCTTTCCTCATTAACTACTTTGACTGGCGACGAAAAAATCGTCCAGCGCTTTCTGGCGTTCTTCGCTCGGGTTATCTGGATGATGAGGACCTTGCTGATATCAACAGATTCGTTTCTGGTCAGGCTACACAGGCTGAAATTGACCGTTTTTTCCCGGCTGTCTCCGGATTAACTGATAATATTGTTCTCACGGACTTTGATTCCGGCCTAAATAAAGAGTTTGGTCTTCGGTTGCCCTCAAAGCAACCTAAGAAATCCGGCCCAGTCGTTCTTTGTAGTGATAGCGATGACGACCTCGATGATGGGACAGCCTTAGTGGAAGAAATCAATCAGAAGGCTTTGGAAGAGGCGCTTGTTCTTCGCCGAGTCGCGGATTTGAAACAGTCGGGATTGTGGACAGAAACGGCTCCGTCTAAAACACACGAACCTGTGGATAAGAATAAGTATTATTCTGATAATCTGTTTGCAGAAATTCAATGGCTTTCCGATGATTTCGTTCGTGAGCGTCAATGGAAAAAAACAGCTGCTAAACGAGTGAGGAGAATAGATAATAAAGAATTATTGTTGTTATTGTGTAATCTATAAGATTGTGAAATGTTTTGTTGCCCTTTAGTTGTCACAAGCTGCGGTAAAATGTGTTAAGGACCAAGAAGAGAAAAACAAACGCTCGGCTAAGGAAGAAGTATTAAGGTTAAGAAAATTAGCGGCTTCTGTTTCAAAAATGGTTCGTGACTGGTGGCGTCAAATGGACAAGGTAACCTAAAGGATTTATGTGGATTTATAATTAGAAAGACAAATAGTTTTACTTTTAATTTCTCAATAAATACTTTAAAAAGTATGTTGGACTTTATCGATACGGAAACAATATTAGCCATAGACTAATGTATATTATTTCAGTGTTACTTCACAATTCAGTTTATGGTTATAGTGGGTCTAATATGTTCAAATGTTTTGTACATTTTTAGATTGTACAAGCTAAGCATCAAGTGCGTTTAGTAGCCAAGCGACAACAAGCAATGAACACCCATTTGGGAAAAGTGATTGAAACCACTGAAAAGTACACAGAATGGCTCACGGAGGGTCTCAATGCAGCTGCGGCACAACAGGATTTGGCACAAGGTATTATTATTTAATTTTACATGATACGTCTAACATATAATTGAATAGATATTTTGAACCAAATTAAAGATAAAGATTCATTCATTTTACAAATATTACTTGATATGATTAACCCTTTGAGGTTTTGGTTTAAAAGTATTTTATAAAAAAGTAACGGATATTTTTATTATTTGAACAGATTTCGTAGTGTACTGTATGTAATATTATTTTAAATTTTCGTTAACTTGCTTTTTAATTGTGTATTTCAGATCTGTATTAGAAAGTTGTAAATAATATTAATGACAAATGTCAACGATTATACCGCATGACGTATGTTTATTCTATAAATATAAGTGGCTATCACTGTACTCAATTACATAATTTAGAATGGCAAATATATACATTAAACTCCACACGCTTACAAAACGTAAAATGGGGAAATTTATTTCTATTTTATTTAATTACAAATAATATTGTTTGCTTATCAGATGACGACCCCGAGGAAGGGGATGTGGACTTCCTCCCCTCAAACGATGTGGACACCGAGGATGATGAGGAGACTATCGCCCGCGAGGAGGAGGAAAACGGACCCTCTGTGGATGATGTGGAGGCCGAGTTGGCTGCTCTGAAGGCCGAAGGAGAGGCCCCTTTGGAGGAGATTCTTGCTAATCTTCCCTTTGGTGACGGTGAGGGGGTCGCTAGTAACGATTCACTTGTGGAGGAGGACACAGAAGAGGATAAGGTTAGTATATAGATTTTAATTATTGTGTTATACATAGTTTTAATTTCTAGGCATTGCTTAGATTAATTTTCTATAATTTGTTTACAAATATAGAAGTCTTCAGAAGTGTTGAACGATGTAGAATTCGAAGCTGACGAGGATTCTGAGGACGACGAGACAACATTGGTCGAACAAGAGCGTCATGAAGACCCTTCAGTGACAGCTAAGCAGGAGGTGGACATGCTGGAATCGGAGGCCAACATGTCGATTGATGAGCTAATGCTCAAGTACCAGAAGCTATCTGAAGAAGCAGAGGCGGAAAATGGATCAACTGAGACACCCATGGAGGGAGTAGACACCAAGAAAGAGGACGACGATGAAGAGTCTGAAAGTGATTCGGGAGACGAGAGTGATACTACTGAGGGTTCTTCTTCTTCGGAGGAATCAGAAAAGGAGTCGTCTGAAGAGGACGATGTGTCAGATCTGGATCCCTGTGATGTTAGTCTGAAGGACTTGTTTGCAATCCCTGAGAAGAAGGTGCCACAGGTCTCTGACTCCAGTCTGATTGTAGAACCTGAGAAGGTGGAACCAAAATCTTTTGCAGGGGAGGAAGAATTCAATGCCATTTCGAAGGAGGCAATGAGTCTACAGCCGCGGGGATTTACACTGGATTCAGCACAAATTATGGTGAAGGTTCCTTATCTGATCAAACACACACTTCGGGAGTACCAGCAGGTCGGCTTGGACTGGTTGGCTACCATCTATGAGAAGCGACTCAACGGTATTCTTGCTGATGAAATGGGGCTGGGTAAAACCATTCAGACGATTGCCTTGCTGGCACACATTGCCTGTGAGAAGAGTGTTTGGGGCCCTCATCTCATTGTGGTGCCTACCAGTGTTATGCTCAACTGGGAGATGGAGTTTAAGAAGTGGTGTCCCGGCTTTAAGATACTGACGTACTATGGTAGCCTCAAGGAGAGGAAGGAGAAGAGAAAGGTAGCTATTCTAGTCTTGTTTCTAATTGGATATTTTATTTAGTTGTTAGTGGTGAGTGTATCAGACATGTTTATAATATTATGACATTTTCTCTTTTCAGGGTTGGACGAAGACGAATGCATTCCATGTATGTATAACTTCGTATAAGCTTGCCGTTCAAGATCAAAATGTGTTCAAACGAAAAAAATGGAAATACTTCATTTTAGACGAGGTAAATAGTATTTCTTAACCTTGCATAAGATAAAGTTATTATAACATTGTTCAAACGATATCGAAATATATCCGTTTTTTCATATTAGTAATGACATTCAATTGTTATAATGATACCCTTTTTTCAATTAACTTCCAGGCACAAAACATTAAAAACTTTAAGTCCCAACGGTGGCAGACTCTACTCACTTTTAACAGTCAGCGACGTCTTCTACTCACAGGAACTCCTCTCCAAAATACTTTGATGGAGCTCTGGTCTCTTATGCACTTTCTTATGCCAAATATCTTTCAGTCTCACAGGGAGTTCCAGGAATGGTTTGCATCCCCGCTTACAGGTTGGTATTAATATTTAAACAATGTATGCTTTTATCGATTATTGAGGATTTTTATACTTAAACAAAATCAATAATTATTGTAATCGATAGAAGAATTGAATTACTAACATTACGTTGCCTTATACCAGGTATGATCGAGGGTAACAATGAATATAATGAGCAGTTGGTGAAACGACTCCACAAGGTGCTACGTCCCTTTATCCTACGACGTCTCAAAAAGGACGTTGAGAAGCAAATGCCAAAGAAGTATGAACATGTCGTCATCTGTCGACTCTCAAGACGACAACGATTTCTCTATGACGACTTTATGTCGCTGACAACGTAAGCCGTTGGAAAAGAAGTTATATTCTTAATCTTTGTTGTTATTGAGTTATTTTCTCCGTATAAAAATTTATATGTTTTGTTTTACGATTACATTGAAACTAGTTCACTCGTCTTGTCAATTTACAAATGTACAATATATTTTCTCGCCCTACAGTACCTCGAGCGCACTCAACTCCGGCCACTTCCTCAGTGTGATCAACATCCTCATGCAACTCCGTAAGGTTTGCAACCATCCCGACATCCTAGAACCTCGGGGCATACACTCCTCTTTCCAGATGTCCCCTTTGTGTATGGCAATCCCCTGTCAACTACTGCTCAACACAGCGCCAGTTATTTCTCAGCTCATGACCTGGTCTGCTCAGTCCGAAAATTTGGCCGATATGGCTCGTGATTTACCCGGATTTGTGTCATCGAGGATTATCGGTCTAAAACCGCGCTCCGATCTTATCCAGCACATTGACTCCTTAGAGCCATCCAAAGACAGTAAGCTAGTTATTTTACTGTTATATTTTCAAGGCTTTAGCACTTATTTCTTCTATATTCAGTTGTTCAAAAGAATTCCTGCTCAACTGATTTCAACCGAGTATTTCTTCCACGTGGAGTTGTGTCTGAATTACACGATGAATATTGCAAGGACATAGCTTTAAACCAACTTCCCAACACTGAGTTTCTTCCAAGTAAGAACATACTCTATTATTATGCGAATAATTATGAAATAGTTATTATGTTTCTATATGCTTTTATTCTTCAGAGAGCAAAGTTCCTTTTATATATCCTAAGATGCCAACATTTCCGCCCTTTGAACGGAAATTCAGAAAAAGTAGGTTTCTAAATTATTTAATGATCTATTTAAATATTGATTTTAGTTAGCTTCACTTCAGTAATGTCTTAAAAAGCTACACACGGGACTTATTCTCTTTCTAGTTACAACTCCTGACGAACTTCGACAGTCTGGTCTTCCCCCAGAGATTATCTCATTCCGATGTCAATCCCGCCTTTCGCGTCTCTCCCTGATGGCTAATCTCAACGACCTTCGCTGCTCTGTGGAGCCAGTCTACCCATCCAACCTCGTCCACTGTCTCCGACGTTTCTTTCTCCAATTGAGTCCCTCCGCTCTTCCTTTCGAAACCGGCCTCTCCTATGTATCCCCACGGAAGTCAGCATCCAATCAGAACATGTTGATGTTACCCTCCGCCACTCCTATTCCCAACACCACATCCTTCACAGCCCAGGACAGCTTCTGTAGGAATGGATATGCAAACTGTTGGCGGGCACAAACGGCCAAGTCTGTAGGCAGTGTTGGAGGCTGGGAAGCTTCTGTCAAGTGGGGTCTGCCTTGCCGGCCTCTCTGCAGAATGATTGCTTCACCAGAGGACAGGGTACAGCAGCTCAAGCATGTCATTGACAGGTAAGACGTTCCTTCTCTTCCTTTCGATGGAGTTTGTGATGCTTCCCTTTTATCTCCCCTCTCGTATATTTCTCTCAAAGTACAATATCAAAGTATTCCCTATTGGTAGGTTCGTATTCGTAGTGCCGCCAGCGATGTCCTCTAAAATTCAACTAGACGTTTCCTCAGCTAACTTCTATCAGAAGCAGACCCTTCAAGATACACAGATCTCTTCTCAGATATCTCAACAGTCGACGCAGCTTCTGCATAAAATATCAAGTCAACAGATGGTCCAGTTTCCCGATGCAAGACTCATTCAGTATGACTGTGGTAAGTGACAGACTCCATACATATCACAATAATTAGTTTATATATGATATCTACTCTCAATTGTTCCCCTTCAGGCAAACTGCAGACACTGGAGGTGCTTCTTCGCGACCTCAAGTCCGGGCATCACAGGGTCCTCATCTTCACCCAAATGACGCGTATGCTAGACATTCTTGAGCGCTTTCTCTCCTATCATGGACATCGGTATCTTAGGTTAGACGGTGCCACCAAAGTAGAGCAAAGACAACTGTTGATGGAGCGCTTCAATCAGGATATCAAGATCTTTGTCTTCATCCTTAGCACTAGGTCGGGTGGATTGGGCGTTAATTTGACCGGTGCAGACACTGTGATCTTTTATGATTCCGACTGGAATCCAACAATGGATGCGCAGGCTCAGGACAGGTTAGCTGGACATTTTGTTTTTATAGTTATGCCGGTTTTGTTATAAACGACTTCTGTGAAAATAAAGAAGCTAAAGGTGACTGGTGCACATTTGAGGGAATTTTACACACAACTGTTTCTCTAGATACTGTATTTCCAGTAAATATCCACAACTTTTACAGATCTTTATGAATGACAAGTCAAAACACATAGTACTATAATTGGAAATGTATTAAACAGAGTGTAATTTTTATAAAAGAATTGTCTATAACCATTCATATTATTTTCTTTAAAAATCGATTATACAAATACAAATATGCGTTGAACATTTGAACAGACAATTCATTTTCGCATTATTTATTTAGTTAGTACCAGCTACAAAGCTATCCTTCCAATTAATTGATAGGTACTATTTCAATGCTTTTAATTTTTTTAATAATTTAGACGCCTTCTCCTTCCGTCATCTTTTTAATTCTACTTCTAAATTATTTCTAACAAGCAGTCATTTCCCATTTGTAGATTGTTCCATGTATATTAAATTTGGTTTTACTAATTAAGGTGATGTAATCAATAAACAGGAACTATTCACTCTATTTCATCCAGGTGTCATCGAATCGGTCAGACCCGTGATGTCCACATTTATCGTCTGATTAGTGAGAAGACAATCGAGGAGAATATTCTGAAGAAGGCGAACCAGAAGCGCTTCCTGAGTGACATTGCTATTGAGGGCGGTCAGTTTACAACAGCTTACTTCAAGCAGAACACTATAAAAGACTTGTTTGAGGAGCCGTCAGGCCTTGAGGTAAATCAAGAAGTTAAAATAAAATGTAGTCATTATATTAAAAATTATTGTTTATACAATAAAACGGCGGTGAATAAATTAAATTTTTTGACGAGTTGAAATGGTCAATGTTTCTAATTAAATTGTCACTAATATGACTTAAAATCCTTTTTTCATTAATTAAATAAGTGTTACGATTTTTGTATTCACAAAATTTGTAATTCACAGACAAGCATAAAGTGAAATATTAACATATGTAACAATAATGTTGTTCAAGATTTACATTTAGTTAAAAAAGTTTTGTGCAATTTTCGTTACGATCTCCAATTGATTATGCTAATTAGTGAATAGTAGATTGATTTCAAACATGTTTGTATCTACCGACTGAAACCAAATCACCTCTTTCGTATTTTCAGGATCTAGCTCGGGAAAAGAATGCAGCGGCTGCTTCTGACGTGGATCTTGACACAATATGCGCTACTGACACCAAAACAGCGGAAGACCCAGTAAAAGCAAAGAAGGTAGAGGAGGAGTCTGGCAGCCAATCAGAGCAGACTGATGTCAATGTCAGTGGTGACGTAAGCGCTGGAAGGAGGCGACGGGCGCACAACAGGGCCTCTCGCAGAGGAAAAGGTAAAGAGGCGGGCGGAGATATGTCTGAGACGGCATTGGAGGCTGCTCTAGAAGAGTTTGAAGATGAGAATGATAGGACGGCTGCTAGCAAGGCTAAAGCAGAAGCTAAGGTAAGTGCTATCGTCGTGCACAAATGTAATTTGTCTTCTAGACTATATTTTTCATTTCTTTGATTTTGCAGGCTGATCTGGCCGAGTTTGACGAGTCCATTCCGTGGGATGAAGGTGCCGAACAGCGAGCTCGCGAGTCCGCGGCAGCTGGGGCCGAAAGTGAACGAGAAGACAGGGCCGAGCGGGAGTTGTTGGACTTTCACAATCAACTCTGTCCTATTGAGAGGTTTGGGGTCAATTGTCTGGAGTCTATCTGGGCCCCTGCGCTCTCGGGCCAGTTGGAGTTGGCTGATGTGAGTATTAGATCAACATCAATTCAAATTGGACGTTTTTAAATGTCTTTCTTTCTGCTTACAGGCACAACTGGTTCAATCAAAGGCGACCTGGGAACTGGACCAGTTAGTGGCTCTACGGGAAGCAGAAGAACTCCGCGCAGAGGTGGAGGATGACGACATGCTGTACTGTGCCCCGGGCAGTTACGACCTTACGAAACAGCGACGTGAACTCGACCGTATCAAGAGGGACGAGGCTCGCGAGGCCAAGAGACTGGAGCAAGAGGCCCAGGAAGCCAAAGAGGCTCGCCTCAGGAGGATGGCTGAACAACAGAAGAGGCGGCAGCAGTTGGCGGCAAATATCTCGGCCGCACAGAAGAGGGTGAAATGTGCGGTTCGTAGACCACAGCAGGCTGTCAAACCTACCAAGAGGAAGGTGAATAGAGCGCCGATGTTATTGTTGAATGATAAAATCAATTTGCATTTTTAGCAGTCGATTTGTTTTCTAAAAATAAATTTTAAATAGTTTTTTAATTCACAATTAACCTAACAACATTTACATTTCCATAAAGCCCTTTTTCACTCTTGTCTTCTTTCCGACTTGTCAGGTGGCTCCCCTGGCCAGATTCGAACTTCCAACCAACACCATCCCAGACGAAAGCCCCTCTCCTCGATCCTCGGGGACACCCCTCGATCTCAGTTCTTCACCTAACCTCTCCCCCTGTAAGCAACCCCGCCTGGACACACGACCACCTACTCCTAACCGGGTCCCGATATCCCGGCTCCCGCCCTCTTACTATCCCTCACAACGGCCGCTGGTCAGAACCAACAATTCCATCTCACATATGCAACCACGCGTACCGGTGCAATATCGGCCTCTACCCCAGCAACAGCCGACAACGACTTCATTTCAATACAGGCCTCCAGTACCGGCACCCCCTCGCTGTGTAGAACCGCGAATCCCCGTGGTAACGGGCAATGGTGTGCGAAGTGTGGCACCGGCTAGTCAGCTTTTACTCAATGGTCAACCTGTTCTCGTAATTACCAGGCAGTCCAAGACACCAACAGGTGAAACCATGATAACATTATCATAAAACAGATAGAACCATGATTCAAATGTTTCATTTATAATTAAAGGTGGATTATTTAGGACATGCATTTAATATGAGTGTATTTTTAATCAAAATATGACTTTTTTGTGGTGTTAAAATTGTCTAATGATTTAATTATTTCCTACTCAAATCCTTTTCCTCTAGGTGAGATTGTTGAGCAAAGGTTTACACAACCCATTCCAGCCAATAATCAGTATCTTCAAGTGGTGCAGCGTATTCGCAGCAATATTGTCGTCCAACAGCAACAACAGTCCACCTTTATCAGTCAACCAACTCAGCCACGTATCTTACAGATGCCCATGCCCACCAACAACACCATTTACTCGCGCCCTGTAAGTCAACACCAAGTAATTCAACAACACCAACAAACCCGACTTCGTGGTCCCAGGCCTTTGAGACCTGCACTGGCGCGTCTCCCTCCTCGACTTCCCAACTCAGGGCAAGTATTAAGACCACAGTCTGCCTTAGTTCAACAGCAACCACAACAGTTGCAACCAAGGCAACCAACGGCCTTCATACTCCAGCCTCAGACACTCGCTTTACACACGGCCTCATCTATACAGCCGCAATGTTTTTTAACCAGTGTCAACAATGGCGGTCAGTCGTCGCCACTGACAACACATGTTGTGAAACTTGTGCATTCGAATTCTGCTTCACAAGCTCCGTTAGGATAATGACAAACCAATATTTATTATATTTTTAAATCTAGACTTCCGACTCTATTCCTCAGTCTCACTTTGAGAATATAATGCGTTTATCTGTGTATTATAAACAATTTTTGCAGCTGTAGATTTGTTGCAATATTTTCATAGTATTGTATAAAATATTTAAATTCTAAAATCAAAGCAGTTATCATTGGTTAAATATTAAGGGATTTAACAGATAAATTCTTTTAAATAGCTTGTATTTTTTATATCGTCATTATTTCTAATGTTATACTATGTATAATTTCTATTGTAAAATATCAGTTATATATAAACTTTAAACTACAAAAGAATAAATGTCCAAAATATTCCATAAAAGAATTATGAATGATTGTGTTAAAACATTTAGGCCATATCTTAAGTTAAGGGCAATTTAATTGTGAAGTTTTCTCTGCAACGAAATATTTTATAATTTGGATTTTTCATTTGTATATTTTGCTGCTTGTATAGTTTTATTTGTTGCGTCTTACGTATAATATAATATGTACATTTCAAAAGTATGTATAAATAGACTGCCTATATTTGAATGTAAACATTGTTTTTGTGAAGAATGTTTATTATGATTTATGTATTTTTGCATTGATTGATTTTCGAAAATTAAATGTACCATAACATAGCATTATATTTAAATGACAACAAACTTTTTGGATAATGGTTCATACAAAATCTATAAAAATAATCACAACTGGATTTCTTTATTTACGACTGAAAATTGAAATATCTTATTATATTAGATATTTATATATACACTCAACTGGTAGATGAATTGTTTTTAATATTTTAGATATAAAAACGATTATTACATTGACTAGTTCAATAAAACTCGAGCAATCCTATTATTTTGCTTTAATTTGTAAAAAAATTCATCAAATGGATTAATTTTTTTATATAGACCCTCTAGCTGAGGGATACTATAGATACCTAGAAGGATCAAAATTCTATGTAATTACCGGCCGACCTGAAATTTTCTCGATGTTTTTAAATACACTTTCGACTCTACTAGTTAATATATAGATAAAAAAGGAGATATTGAAAATAAATAACCTATTATTTTATGAGCGTATATGTTAAATAAAGTACGGTCACTTAGCGTTCTTGAAAATTTAAATAACGATGAAATAAAATCAATTTTAAAATATATATTTTTAAAAGAACTATAGCAGATTTTAATTTATTTATATCTATAAAGTAGTACGCTGTATTTTTTATATTTCCAATCACGGTACCGTTTTTTTAAAAAACGAACGATATGCGACCAACCGAATACGCTCATATAAATAATTAAAATTTCGTTTAAATTATTTAAATAAATATAAATAAACAAATATATTATGCGCAAAGTATAAATTTTCAGCTGGCATGCCCATTTAAGTCTTTTTTCTGTAAACAAACTATATAACCTATTTCTCTCAAGGTAATTATATATTAAAAGGACAATTTTTAATATTAATGCATAAAGCTATATTATTTACCTTAGATTTCTTAATTGGCATATGACATATCCCAAAAGCAAAACAATTAATTTTAAACTTTGGTCTGAAAACTACTTCTAGTATCTACTTAATGTTCAAGTTACACACAAAACGAGTTCTTAATAATCTACTCTTTAGTAAGATAGCTCTTGCAAATTTAATATGAATGTGGGTGCAGTTAAAATTGAGTTTTTTAATTGAATAAATTTTTTAATGTTTCATTTTAAAATCTTTTTAAAATTAACATAAATTAAAAATCTGGGTCACTTTATATATTGGAAAATTGCAAATTTTTTACAATAATGTAGATACAATCTAATATGGCTAATCAGAACTGGTAAAATGCAAGAATTTCACTGATTAGGTGGAGTTCCAATTAGATGAAAATTGAATTTTAGTAGTATGTTGGTGTCTATTTGTGGACCCAACCATTTGTGGACATTTCAATTTATATAATCTATATCTTATAGGTGTCAATCTTATATGATCTATAATGAATGTTCATGAATGGTTGAAAGAGTTTTTAACTGTTTACAATGATTTGTTATAGCTTAAAGGTTATAATTTATTAGAAATTATACTTTTGTTTCATGTATAATAAAAAAATTGTGTAATATTTTATTTTACATTATAAAATATATTAAATTTTAAAATTTGTGCAAAATCACTCAGTTTTGAACAAAAATAGGAATTTAAATGATTTCAATGTCCATAAATAGTTAGACCATTTTGTTTAGGACATGGTTACAATCAGTTGCCACTATCCAACCATTTATGGACCCAATTGTTTGTAGACATGTTGATTTCATATAATATTAATTTTACACATACATATATACAAACTACATATATTGCTGAATCAGAATGTCAGTTTTAAACTGTAAGCAAACAGGTTAGACCATTTGTGGACATGTGTTTTATAGATTTACAAAAGTGCTACAAAAAATTTCAAAATCGTTTAAATTATAGACATGTCCTGTCCACAAACAATCAGGTCCACAAATGGTTGGATAATGGTAACTGATTATAGACATGTTCTCCACAAATGTTCCAACAAATTTATTATAAACTACAAATCATTGAACATTCCTTTTTTTGTTCAAAACTGACTAATCATTTTTATTCACACAAATTTCAAATTTATTATTTTTTATAACATAAAATAACATATACACTATTTTTTATTATACAGGAAATGAAGGTATAATTTCTAATAAATTACACTCTTTTAGCATCAACAAATCATTGTCATCAGCTAAAAACTCTTTTGACCAATCATAGACATTCATTATAGATTGTAAAAGACATATATCATATAAATTAAAATGTCCACAAATGATCACCAACATGTATAAGTTAAACTTACAATTATTAACCAAAATTCAAATTTATGATTATTTTATTAATAACCAAACAATAACAATATAGAATACAAAATCTTTTTTTTTTCTGAATAACTTTTAACTTAAATAATTTTTAGGATTAACCATTTGTGCCCGGGTGTACAGATTCAAAAGTTGCTTGCTAGAAACGGCTATGTAAAATCTCGAGTTGTGAA
>JAUZNC010017238.1:0-26711 GCA_034780395.1 Vannuccia rotundouncinata | reverse complement strand
AATAAATCACAAAACAATACAAATTACAATAAATCATAAAACAATACAAATTACAATAAATCATAAAACAATACAAATTACAATACATCATAAAACAATACAAATTACAACAACAATACAATTTTCAAAATATTTCCAAAAACTTATTATAAGTTAAATTCTTCAATAATCATTTAAAAATCAAATTACATTAACTGTATGTTTTATAACAGATTGCAACATAATTATTTATTACAGTTAAATTTATTACATTTATTATTAAATTTATTACATTTCGTGATATTGCAGTAACAATACAAATTTCAATAAATTATTAAAAATAAAATAGACTTTTTGAACAAAACCTATTTTTAAAGAAGAAAAACACATTAATAAGTTATGCGTAGTGATAAGCTGATAAGCTTATTACAACGTATAAGTATTATTAAACTGCGATTTATCATTGTTTTAAATATTGACATTTTAGCGAAGATAAACGAAACATGCAAATATCCCTAAGAAGCGAGGCGAAAACAGTCATCAATCTCCTGTTGTAACTCTGTTTATTCTCACTGTTCATCAAACCATTCCAAAACTTTTTCTACTGCAATTATACCATGTATTAAATTTTTCGTTTTATTAAATGGTTTAGCCGTTCTGTACAAAAGCTTTTTTTAATTTTATTATTTAATCATTGGTTACTTATAATTAAGGTGTGACTTCCCAATTTGTTATGCTATTTAAAGTCACAATTACCTCGATGGGATTCATATACATATGAACCGCAGAAATTAATTTTCGCAGATTTCTATAATTCCTTCGAATTTTTAAATAACTCGTTTAAAAACAGTAATTATATTAATTAATAATATAGTTTATCAGTAATAATAGTCTAAAATGTTATTTTTATAGATATAGATATATTTCTTTCAAACTAAAATACTAAATCTAAACCATACATGCTCATAAATTTAGATTTAACATCTAAATTGGTATATATTAAAATATTATGAAAAATAATTCTGTTTAAATAATTTTAATTTTCTAATATCGCGCATTAATCTTTTTGACAAATACGAAAAACTACGTAATTGAGAAAAAATTTAAGTTCTCAATTGGTCGAACAGTTGAGAACTTTTTTTATTTTTTTTAAAGTTCTTAACTGGTCGGAAGTTCCGAACTGGTCGACCAATTGAGAACTTTATATAAAGATCAAAAAATTCGGAACTGGTCGCCAACATATATAATAAAGTAGCTTAATTTTTTAAATCCTTCCTGATAAAATGAATTCCAAAAATGTCGTGATACTCTAAAAAAATTTTTGTTTGTTGTGGAATCCACTAAATAAAATGTTTTTTAACAAAATTAGCCGTTTATTAGAATCAAAATACAAAAAACGCATTTGCTCAAAACTTTTAATACAGTCAAATAATCTCTTTATAAAATCAGAACTTCGATTATAAAAATCAATAACATAATTTCAAAATTGAATTGACTATATAATAAACATTTATTTTTATGCGTTTGGGATAAGTTGAGTCCTTAAGTTATGAATTTTATACATTTTATACATAAATTATTAAAATGATTAAATATATCAATATTTATTTTATAGAAGTTAGTATTTATTATGCATTGATTCATATTACATATATGTACCAACTATGGTTTTTAATCCCAAACAAAATATAAGTTAATATTTATGAATATAATATTAGTTTGTTTCTTATTTTAGCAAATTTCGGTTTATAAAATCATCCATATAATAAAATGATTTGACTTCGTTCATGTGATTTTATTCAGTGGATTCCACTGTAATTAATTAATTTTTTATTTATTAATTAAAAATACTCTTTCAGATTCATGAAACATTAGTAAATTAAAAAAAGAACTTTATATAATTTAAATACATCAAATAGAACACTATTTAGCCAATGTGCTGATTGTATATCAAATATTTTTTTTATTTTGAATCTGCAATACCGCAGTAATATAGGAACGAATTATGCTTGACAGTTTCAAATATTTGAAACAGATTTATAATCAATGTATATAAGATTTTATTACTTGGAATAACTTGCATGTCAAGTATATTTGTAATTTGCACAAAGAATTTTTAAAAATAAAACTTTTTTTGAAATAAATATTATCTAACAATTTAATATCCAAAATTATAATCTTCTCTATGACAATTCTCCACAGCATAAATATCTTCATAATTTTCTTGTTCCTATCATTTTTTCATTCCCGGAAATATTTCTTTCAAATGGAATAATGTTCCATATAGCAATTTTTCTGGTTTTATTTTTTAATTCTACAAATATAAGACTAAAGAATGTAAGGGTTTTTTTTCATATAGAAATTCTTAATTTTTTATTTGTTGTAGTCATAATAAAACCAATATGACTATCACATATAGTCAACAGGTGATTTTACACATATTTATATCCTATTAAATAGTTCAGTTTATGCGTACTTTTAAGAATTTACAAATACTTATATAATCACACTTTGAGGTGAAACTATATTGCCAACACGGGAAATTAAATTACATATTAGTCCAACCGCCGCCGCGGACGGCTAGACACACGTTTATTATTAAGAGATAAAAACTATCCAGGCCGTTATGTCCCACTAACTTTTTAAAATGAATAGCAACTGACAGCATTTAATACCTAACTCGTTGTGGGGTCTACTATATATTAATTATACTATACTATAAATTCCTCGCCTCACAATCAACCCCACAATTTGACCTGACTGATAGAATGAGATTATGGGGTTTGAGGGCCTGATGAGCCACTTACTGAAGAGATCTGGATCTCCGCTGATCTGGGGTAATTAGACCTGACATAATAATTGGAGATACTATTAATGTTGCACGTGCGAATGAACATTACATTTTCATTCTTTGGAGCAATGGAATGTGCAGAATGCCAACTATTTAGGACTTGACAGCGGAATGTTAGCGTAGTATATAATAGAATACAACCAAATGGAGCTAGCCTAGCTATTTGAATTGACATCGCCTTCCAATATAGCTGCCCGGGGCAGAATCAGACATTATTTTATGACGAGCAGATGGCCTAACATGACCAAGCACTATTTATGGAAATTTCTGCATTCCGAGTCTCTATGAGTTCTCGTGTACCACGCAGGAACCTTAAAATCAACTACAGGTGTGGTCTTTCTCGATTATCTTGTTAAGATATGTTTTATAATCACTCGACACATGCTCGACACAGCTTGTCTTTCGCCGTTGAGGTTCCATCCCCATTCTATCTCTCTTTCTCTCTCTCTCCAGGTTGCCCTCCTCCGTCCCACCCAAAGGGTGTCAGAAGGGGGTCCCAATCGGCTCTGTGAGATGGACAGGGGAGAGACATGATCTGCCTGACCTAGGATCGCGTCAATTATCCGCCAGGATAGATGCCAAATACCTTGTCTATGATGGACAGTTGCGTGGCCGAAATATACAATTACTTACATACAAATACTTTACATATTACTGTAGAGGTGTTCTATAGCCTCGTATATACAGTAAGAATGTTGTTAGATTTTTAAATACACAACTTGACATATAATAAGTGTAGTTTTACATTGGGGTTTGAAATGTGTTTTTTGTGTTTAAATCCTCTAGAAAAATGTGTAAGATAGTATTGAAACACATGATGAGCTATTTTTGGCCTTCTGAAAAAGTATTTATGCATTCTTGAGTACAAGTTTATTGGCAGATTGATTTCCCACGCAAATGCCACAGATATTGACTTTTGCGAACATACTTTGGCACAAATATTTGCTATTTTTTGTTTTTAATATTTAGTTTAGCATGCATAATATATTTTTTACAATTGATTGTAAACTTGAATTATACTGGACTATACAATTAGTTGAAATAATTGTAATATAAAATTTTATTGCGAATTAATTTGATTATTTAAAATATTTTTAATTGATTTATAAATAAAAATTTAGTATGATTTACTAAATTTGTTAAGTTTTCAAAAAAATTTAATTTGAATATTTGATAAGTTAACACTCTTTGTGTAAATTTAATACGCTAAACTAAACTGAATAAAATTGATTTTAATTTGTAGCAATGCTATCTAATGGATAATCAGGTGTACTATTCTGCACTATATAGGTATTTCTTTATGAAGGTTGGAGCAATTTAAAATGAGAATAACTTATATGAAAGTACCATAATATTCTGAGTTAACTAATTTTTAATTCTTTTTAAATCTTTTTATAAATTTAAAACCGAACATTTTTAATCTTGAATATTTTAAAAAGATCTTTAGAATTATCTTTTTCTGTTATTGTACTTATGCCAACATAAGCATTTCAAATATCTTTATAAGTCTATATAAAGTTTTTAGTTCCAAATATGTGTCTGTTTGTTTGAGTGAATAAATGGAATCATTATATTATCTAATTTATATTTCATTTATTATTTATTTTTATAAGTACTTTTATATCAACATTATAGTACATCATTTAGACTATATACCTACTCCCTGGATTTTGACTGATCAGTTTTATATAAAGGATAATTATGCACCACTGAAGTTGAAATTGAATAAATATAATATATATATAATCAAAGATATTAAAAGCATTTTCAAGATTCGTGACGTAATTTTTTTAAATCCCACGTTTAGAAAAACATTTCAGAATTTTTCAACTAAATTAAATTTTAAAATTTAAATATAAAATACAATTTAAGAGTGAATTAATTAATAGTAAAATAAGGCAATCCATATAGATCCATATTACAATTCACACATCAATAATATTCCATTGACAAATGCAAGTTAGATATTTCAATTGTAATGAGTGTATACAGATAGACACCCGAAAAAATTCAAGATAATGCAAAAAAATGTTATAGGTAATTTAAGTTGCATAAAGTTACCATTTCTCTGTCGTTTTGCTAATTAATATCCTAAATTAATGATTAATGATCCCCCGTAAAAAAATGGATACGCACACCCCTGGAAGTGAATTGGATATCTTTAAATTAATCTTTTATTTTGAATGTTGATAGCCGCCATTTTATTCTGATATTTGTTTTCTTAGGTGGCGCATCTGACAATTTGGTCAAATATTTATCTTTTGAATTTAAAATTATTTAAAAAAATGTGTTTTCAAAATCATTTTCATTTAATGCGTCTCAGAAATTCGGTCAGCTGGATTTCGGATAAAATGGGTTTAACAAGAAATACTTGTCCCCCAATGAGTTGACCTGAAAGGAATGTTGAATTAGAAGAATATTTAGAGAACTATGTACCACCGCCCAGGGTGTTACGGGTCGATGATTTCACCTCATTCCAGGTTTCAAATTGCTGTTTTCCAGAATTTACTTTAAAAATTGTTATTGAGACATTTTACTATTTAAAATTTTATTTTTAAGTGAAATTGTTTTAAAATATAATTAGATCAGCTTTAATGCAGAAATCTATTTTGATATATTTCAAACTTTCTGCAGAACAAAAATTAGAAATAATATCAAATGCGTATTATTTTTAATATTGCTTCTTCTGGTGGCATATTAAAATAAATTTGATTGTATTGCATTTTAAATTAAATAATTATAATTAATTACAAAAATTTCTATATATATATTACATCATTATATAAAGGTCGACAATTCTTTTTTAATAATATTACCTTCTATAAGAATTGTATTTATTTTTGTTGAGAATTTTATTCTAATCTCTGCGTTGACAATCGAATTTTAAAACTTTAATTCTAATATTTTTGAACTTCCCTTTTTCAGTATATTTTATTAAAATATTCTGTTTTAAAATTCATTTTTGAATTTAGTTCAATTAATTTTTTAGTTCAATTTACAATAAATTTATAGTATCTATCTATTTGAATATTATTTGAATAATACCATACTACTAATATTATTTAACAATTTATACCTACATAACAGTTAAAAAAATGAATAATTTTAATAAATGTATATTTTAAAAAGGATTTAAAATTAAATATGTTTATATATATTATGCATATATTAACATATTTAGATTTTTTTTTTCGCTGCTTATAAACCAAAAATTTTGAACAGCTATGTTGGCTATTATGGAGTCCCGTTTGCTGAATATCGATTTTTTAATTTATTTTATAAAATTTAAAACCCGAATATATCATAATTGAAAGTTTAAGTTAAAACATGTAAATAATGTCAGACTATTTTTCAATTCGATACTTTGAGGACTGTACTCTAATATGAGCGTTTTAGTACATTGTAGTACAAACTCCACTGAGCACAGCTTCGCAATGCCTTCTGAAGGAGACTGATAAAGAGGCAAGGGGTGGCAGCAGACCTCCATTACTCAAAATAACCGAGTGCAGTAAAGATGCAAGAGAACTATACTCGGAAGAATTCGGTCAACTTGAGCGATTGCTTCAATCCATGCACGTGTTGACTGTTATAACTATGTCGTCTTAACCCGCATGACTTGAACACATCTGACCGACATATTGAATGGAGATGTGCCTCAGCTCTGGTAACTAACAGGCCATGTGGCAGTATTTAACTCAATTTCAACTACCTTTTCTAAGGAATTCAGAAAATCCTGTTCTGCTGATGTTATTTCATTTTAATGTTTTTTATTTAGAAAGTTCTGTTAAAAGGTTACCTATTTTTGTAAGATATTTAACAAGCTAACATGTGTATAAATTTTTATATTATCAAAATTGTAATAGAATTATAATATAGAAGATGTTATATATAATAATAATTAAATATTTATATATAGAGAGAGAGATGCGTATTTCAATTAGATTAGGTAGATAATATAAAACATATCTTAAAACAAACAATGAAATAAATGCAACTCAGCATGTTTGTATATAGAGAAAGTTAAAACCAACTGTAATTTCATCGATAATTACAAAAAAATGAATGCTATTTACTTTTCTTCTGCCAAAACAGTATTATATAATATAAAAATGTTATTTCGTTGAGAAATATGTACAATAATATACCCTTTAAATAATAATTCATTTAATTGGATATTTCTAATCGAGTACCCATGTCATGCAACTGGGATATCTATACTTTCTACAAATTACAAATAGCTGTGAAATCATACTTTGGAACGATATATTGTTGAGAATCCTGCATTTACACTTCAAACTAAACAAATATTCTTATTGTACTGTCCTTCCTGGACGATCGGTTAGAAGATCTTTTTACTGATTTTCTTAATGAATCCGACCGTCCAAAACCCGACAACCCACTACTGTACTCCTGTGCATCGCTATCGTGATTACTTGGTGGTCCCCTTAACACAGAAACACTGTCATCATTGTCCGAATCTCCTGTCATGGAAGACGATCGCTTTGGTATCATCGGACTCTCCGAGGGCAACTGCAGATCTGGACTTCGAGTATTCTTTTTAGATCCACGTGTCGACTGCTTGTGAGGGGGTGGGGTTGGGGGCTTTTCTTTTCTTTGTCCGAGTCCACGACACGACAAAGCTGGGGATTCGCTTAGAGGAAGACGTCTACGTCCCGAATATCTTCTCAGACTATGCTGTAAAAAAGGAGATGACGACTGATCTGTTGGGGGAAAACGAAGAATATTAAATCCCCGTTGTGTATCAACCAGTTCCGAATTCATTGGAGAAAGATTTTTTTCTCTAGCCGATGAAGGACCAGCGAAATTAACAGTGTTCGTAGTATTGTTTCTGACAGTTTCTCCAATGCCATTTATTTCAGATTTCAGTTGAAGTTCCAGTGTGGTCTTTTCGTTTTCCAGTCGAACTATTTTCCTTTTTAAATTCATGAGACGTTCTTCATACGCCTTTTCTTGCAATACCATTGACCTGGACGTATTCTTTTTGTCAGACTCACACTCTTGTAGACGGAATTCGACATCGTCAAGTTTCGTCTGATAATATTGAGATAAAGAATTGAGCTTTTGACCAAAGGAACACTCTCTCTGCCTCAGAGTTTCTTCGAGTTGAATCTTATCAAGTTTTTCTCGTTTAAGAGTTGCCTTAAGAGCCTTAGCGACTCCTAACAGTTGCTCGTAACTAAGGGTCAACCGGTTTTCTCCAGCTGATGTTAAGTCTTCCAGAGATACGTCCGAAGCTATCAAGTCTGTGAGATCACAGTCCTTAGTTCTTGTATCATTGCAGCCTGCTTGTTGATGTTGTCGTTCTGCCTTTTCTGTTTTATTATTTTGTGCTGACGAAGCAGAATTATGTCCCAGACCATTTATTTTCGTGCGAAGGCCTTTTAGGAAGCTGTGTCCAGCCCCACTGTGGACGGTTGGAGTAACTTTTTTCGGATGTGTGTAGCTGCTTTCAACTGAACTGATTGATCTTGGACTTGGGGGAGGTATTCGAGTGGCACGAAGCTGCTGAAGGAATCGTCTCTTTTTCTTCATCTTTTTCCCAGTTATCGGAGCTGTGTCTAGGGAGGTTGTTGCATTGCTGTTAGCACTGGAAAACCCAGCCTCATAAGAACTTTCACCTGCTGTGTGGCAGCTGGGTGGTTTTCTGGAAACACTTCGCCCTGGACAAAAAAAGTAAATAGTATGCCCATTTTGATTATTAATTATTTAAAAACTACGTATTTATAGTATAAAATATTTATTTTAAGTATATTTTCTAATATTATTTGTTATATGTTAACTACTACTCATACATTTTCAAGTAGCATAGCTATAAATACGCTGAAATATGCTCATATAATTAATTATTATGAATTCATTACTTTCGTAAATATATTAATCTTAATTCAATAATGTACTTATTTTTATTTGATCATGGCATTAAAATTTTCTATAAATTTCAAAAATAACAAAGATTCATATTACAAACTTAACTTACTTCTTGATTTTCTAAGTTCCAGTAGAACTCTGAATTCTTTTATTATCTCAGATGTTGTCATTCGTAATTGGGGAACCTGCAAATGAAAAAATGCGAGGCAATAAATTTTAATTAGAAATGACAAAAACTAATGTTATTTAATAATAATAATTTCATACATCCGGATGTCCTTAGCGTAAATTAATATAATAAACTGTTTTTGAAAGCTAAAATCAATACTATACAGTTATACGATAAATTACCTCGTGCAGACAGGATTGTATTATCCGATTTAGTACAGAACACAAATCTTGAGGAAGCTGTGGCCAGGGTGCTGTGACTAAATTATCGATTCGAATGGGCAAACTGGGTGACTCTCCTAAGTGGAAGAGTCTCCAGTAGAGAAGTCCTAATGCCCAGAGATCAGACTGACAAGTCGTCAAGAAGTCAGAAGATTGTTGTTGTATGAGGCAAATGAGCTCCGGTGGTTTTAGCGGGAGGCGACAATGACGGGTATAGAAGGACTGTTGGAAGGGCTTCAAGTAGCTATCTTCAAATGTTGCGTGGTGGAGTGACGTGAGACGAACGATGAAGGGGTCATGTAGTACCCCCCAGTTCTCGAGAATCTATAAATAGTAAAGTGTAGAAGACAAATACTATTCCTAACATTACATGGCGCATCTGGGAATCAAAATTAATTATACACATTCTTCTCAATTAAATAGAAAAATGTATTCACACCTGCTTTAGCATATATATAAGCTGGAAGCAAGCATTTATATGGCTAACTATTTTCAACAAAAACGTGAATTATTCTAATGCAATCAGTAAAAGCATTGTTCAATATCGATTAAGAATTTGTCATTATTAATAGAAGGACATAAATATCGAAAGAGTAATTATTTTTGACTAATATTTAAATTTATTTGACTATTAAATGATCTAAATAATGTGAAGCCACTTCAGTAATACTATAACCCACCATCTCGTTGTGTACAATTCCTTTCCGGTGGAGATAATTGGTTCCTGAAGCAATCTGATGTCCAGCCATGACCAAATAGACCCACTCGGAGAGCAAACTTTCCTTCCTGGCAGTGAGAAAATCGAGCAAGCGACCGCTGGGACACTCTTCACTGAGAAGTGTGAAGGTGGTGTCCGTCAGGAGCATGCCGATGAACTTGGTGATATTTTCATGATCTAACGTCCTTCATATAATGGGAGAGGGTTTAAAGAGAAGCCAAGTATTTTAGTTTGACGACGAAATAATTAAGTTTGCATTAGAACTGGGTGATTTAAAAAATCTTCGGAACAAATTCAAGATATGTCAATGCAGAGTGTCTACTATGGCGCGAGTGTCAAAGGCACACAATAAAAATATTCAATACAAATGTTTAATATATAAGTAAAATAAAAAACACTCTCTGTGATAAAATTAACAGCTGTATTAATAAGTTGAATGCAAATCAAATTAAATTTCATAAATAAAAAGAGAGTAAATTATAGAAAATTTTATATATTTATTTATTTAAACGGCTAAAATAAATTAAAGATATCATAAATTGTAATATTATTTCCTTATAAATATGCAAGCACAATTCCATTAATGATCAATATGGATTTTTTTATCATCATTATAAAAATAAACAATCTAGTTGGGTTTGGAATAGAAGACCTCTTGTTGTGAGTTTTAAATTGTAAAGTGTACTCTTGAGTCAGTGCGTACACATGTGTATATATAGAGAAGACACCCTATTAGAGAAAAAAGTTCATACAATCGCGATTTATTTTAGTAAAACTATAAATATCACAACTATATGATTCAGGGTTTGGGGACAGATTTAGGGGAGTGAGGAAATCCCATTCAAATTGTAGTGACAACTATGATGAATTTTCATCTTATTTTATTATAAACCAATATTTTTCAATAAAAGAAAACAATTTTTAAAATATTGATTTAGACCAATTAAAAACTATTTTTAAATTTACGATTTGATGGAGTTTTGGATTTATTGAAAAATATTTGATTTTATTATACGTGGGTAAAAGGTTAAAATAAAATTACGCTCTTATATATTACTTCTAACTATAAATTAAAAAGAGTGTTTTCTTTTTCATACTGAGAGTATTTTTGCATAATTTTATTTTTATTAAATATTAAATTAAATGAATATTAATTCACTTACATCCACAAACGACCCTGATTACGCAATATTTCATTATCTGTCGTTGACTGCTTCAATTTACTAACGAAAGCAATAATTGGTTTGTCACCATAGTGACCACTTTTGACTATCTGAAATAATTTTAAAAATTGTTTTATATATTAGAGAAGTATGGAAATCATGCAAGAACGTTGCTAATCATAAAATTTAAAATATCATTATTTGCACCAAGGAATATTATTTTTCCACATTGTTTAATCTTTCTTCTGCTATGCGATCGAACCGACTAAAAAACGATAATGAACAGACCGCTCTTTAAAGGCCATGAGGACAACTTTATCAAATTATGTTGATGAATTTATAAGATTCTTTTTTGCAAGAATGTCAGACAATAATTTATTCCTGTTTATAGGATGTTAACCTGAATTGGGTAAATTAGTTAACCATTGTACTCGACTCGAGGATTTGAAATTCGCAATCCCTCGACAGTTAACATATCCTCATATACCAATTCCGTGTGTATAATTTGTTAATTATTTTTGTAAATTATGATGAAACTCACAAATGGCAAGGAGGTTTCTGCGATAAAATTTGTTAAAATTAACTGAGCAGAATTCAGAGTCCAAAGTTCTAAAAAAGAAAATTTAAAAAAATAAACTAAATAAATATATTAAATCAAATTAAAATATCAAAAAAAAAAAAAAATGAATATAAAATAATGTTTGCGAGTCTTACATCGCTTCTTAAAAACTTAAAACAATTTTTTTTTGCAGTGGATTATATATTATAGTCGAATCTATTTTTAAACAAATCCTATTATTATCAAAAATAGAGAAGACACCCTATTAGAAAGAAAAACTTTAATTACGTCTGGACTTTATATTACGTCTGAAATTAATATTACATCTGGACTTAATTTAATTCATTTTAGAAATAATATTTACAAAGAGTCTTTGATGCAATCAATGAACGCTTCTTAATAACTGTGTATTTCATATCTTCTTATTTTATTGATAAAAATAAAAATTCTCAAAAGTCAAATAAAAACTTACTATCAAGATTCTCTTTGTCTGGATAGCGCCCAAGCTGAGAACCAAGACCTGGATTATCACTATAAAACATCACCATCTCTTCGATCGTGGAAAATCGGCTTCTGTCGTCAATGTAGCAGCCGCCATCGTCGTGTTGATGAATCCAGTAGTGTCGAACGTTGTCGTCAACACTGCAGCACAACATCAAAGTGCAGAAGTCAGTGAAATATGAACATTATCAAAACTAAATCATCGTTGGATATGGGATGATTACAATTCGTCGCTAATAAGTGGGCCTCTTAGCTATAAATATTATAAACAACTTTGATAACTATTAAACTATGCTGCTTCTCACTTTGAAAAACACCAAAAATTAATATTATGCCTGATAAATAAATAATATCCATTTCAAAGATAAATCTTTAAACTTTTGGAATAAGAGATCCCATAAAAAGGTTAATAAAATAAATGTAAATCAATTCGTACACGAGCGACAGAGAAAGACGTTTCTTGAAACTACGAACGAGAAAGGTCCCAGTTACCAAGGACTGTAGAATTGCAATAGCGAGATCGGGCGGTAATTCCTGGAAGAACCATGGCTCTTCTCGAAGGTCTGTCATGATTTCTATAATTAGAAAATCGTTTTTGTGTTCAGCACTTCTGATTTGAATTTACAGCTATATATATCAATATCGAAACGATTGGAAATTATTTTACTTTTCAATTGTGTAGATCTTTTTAAATATTTAATGTTCCTAAATATATAAATAATAAATGTTATATAAATTTTTCTTTAATTAAATGAGCGAAAGTGTTCGATGATTGACTGTTTTTGAGGTTGTTAACTTTTTCTCAATTACTGACAAGAAAATGTGTTATTGTCTAATATATTTGGCAATAATAAATAAATATTTAAATTAAAGCAAACTGGAGCCTTCGCAACAATACATTACAAATCGTCATCAAATAAATATAAGAAGTTAAAAGGAGACCGTGGCCTTCTTAATAATCTTATTCTATTCTATATATTTTAAGTGATGAAGTTTGAAGTTGTATAATTGATAAAAATGAAACAATTCTTGAATAG
Organism: Vannuccia rotundouncinata; assembly: GCA_034780395.1. NCBI lineage: Eukaryota > Metazoa > Platyhelminthes > Proseriata > Coelogynoporidae > Vannuccia > Vannuccia rotundouncinata. Next base: position 13,624 of record JAUZNC010017238.1, on the reverse strand, counting down.
AAAGATTTTTCATATCAGATTTTATTAAAAAATATATATTAATATAATAGTAGACATTGACTTTGATAAACTAATATTCGTATATGCTCATGATTCTATTATCCTCAGCTATAATTCTAGAAAAGACCAACACTTTGAAAGGAAAGATGGTTGCGTCCACAAATATGGCACTCAAAACTGTTGCTATGGTCAGAGAGGTGCATGATCAGTAGCGATAAGCTTAATAAATTCATATCGATGTATAAATATTTAATAAAGCAAATTCGCATAATTATTTTGGTTTCTTAATATTATTTGTTTCATAATAATTTGAAAACTGTAGATATGTTTTAAGAATTAACTTGGCACATATACCACCAACACATGCAATTTTTTATATCAATCTTAATTAAAATAGAATTAAAGTTAATTAGTATATATATGCGAATAGGAAACTTAAGTAAAGGTATATAGAAACTTAAAATATAACAAATTAATCCTTACCTGGGAGTTTGCGATGAGGATGAGATCACGTTTGCAATCAAATATAAACTTTGTATGGGTTTTGTATAATTACAGGGAATGATATTATGTAGTTACAGGTGAACCATTGCAGAGAATAAACACAAAATATAATTCACATCGTTCACAAACAATTTATGTATAGGTACTGTGAAACTGATCACCATCAATTTGTCAAAACTGCCAAATTGCCTCTCCAATTATTGCCACTACATTTATACATAAAAACTCGTATGTATAAATTTATAATCATGTAATTTAACTGTGCTTAACTCATCTAGTAACTTGTGTATTCAGCAGCCAGTGACCTTAATAAAAATTACTCTGAAAAACATCGTGTATTGAGGATATAATGCACACAAAACTGAAGCATTGTGTAGCAAATGTATGCATTTACAATGAAGCATTAATATGATCTACGTGGTATTATTGTAATCTGTAAACTGTCAGTATATGGAAACAAGTATTTGTTAAAATTGAAAGCTTATTTGCTTAAGTAGTTGCTAAAAGCTCTTGTAGTTCAGCACCTAAATACATTTATTCGGTATTTATATGAAGCAAGTAAACACTTGAGAATGACCACCTATAATTATAGCTATAGTTTGACAATATTAATACTGTAAATTCGTCTTCATAATCATTTACTGAAGTATTATTATTTAGGGGCACGTATAGAAATGAGGACCATATAAATAGCATTAAGTTAACCATTCATAAATAGGATGAGGACTATTATATAAACACTTTAATTTGTACTGGGTATACAATTACAAGTATTTGTAAAAGTAAGGGAGATTACTGAGTGCAGGATTTACGTTTAATTTAAGACAGTTGATGTGCAGTTGATTATATGTATTAATAATAATAAGCGTATATTTGTGCAACAATCTTGTACAACAATGGAAAAATAAGGAAGAGACATTTAAATATGTATATATATAAAAAAGTATAGGTAAATGTGTCTGATAGATGACAGGAAATAAATGTTTACTTATTTACGATGAATAGTTTTTGTGCTTGTCAATTTACATGTAAAATAGTTTTTGTGCTTTCAACGTCTTGTCTCTAGAGACTGAATGTTAGAGGGGATGTCTTTAGGAAAAATTTAATTCTGAAGGCTATTTTTGAAGTTTTTCAATTTGGGTGTTTTTTTGGTTTAACCCGATGAACAAGGGGTCTGCAGCATACTCTATTATGCTGCGGATGTAAATGAAGTAAATTTTAAAAAGAGATTTTTCATCAATTATGTTTTTAAGGCGTCGAAGGGGGTATAAGTTTTTGGACGCACTCTTAACGCTGTTGTGGATGTGGGAGTCTTATTTTTGTGCTAAAAGTTACACCGAGGAGTTTGATGTTGTCTGTGAAAGTAACGTTGGATTCGGAGTCAATTGTTAGAGCTTGTTGGTTACGACTTATGCACATGATCTAAGTTTTCTTGTGATTTAGTGAAAGACCAAGGTCACTGAAGTCAGATTTAATTTGGGAGATAATGTTTTTAATTTCAGTAGCAATCATTGTATAGAGTCGGTGTTATTGTGCTGGTGTCATCTGCATATTTAATTAAAGTCGTAGAGTTGAAACTCTCAAGGTGCCTGAAATATACCCAGAAAAGAGATGGGGAGAGGACACCTTGAGGTACTCCCGAACTTTTTAGTTTACAGTCACAAAACAATCATGTACATTTTCCATGATGTACTACATGCGCCTTTTTAAATAACAAGAATAATTAATTAGAGTTCCATGATAGAGGATTCCAGATTTTTTGGCAATCTCTTATAATTATTATCAAAAACTGTACCCATTATTAAACTAACAAAAAATATGTGTGAAAATTGTGTTATAAAGCAATAAACGTATAGCTCGTATTGCAAACTTACATTTAACTTGTAAAATAAACATATATTTGACAAAAATCCAGTAAATTTACTTAAATTCTAAATATATCGGATTTTACGCTTTAATCAAACGCGATGCATTTTTACAAATTAAATGTTATTCATTCTAATATTTTAGTATAAGATATAGTCAATAGTATAAGATATTTACTATCGCCGAAATCTGTTTGTTATATCTACATTTTGAAAATATAGGTAAAACGTTTAAATCAATCAAATAATAGATAATAATAATGAATCCAGATATTATATTTTTGTACTAAAGCTAGGATTCTGTTTTTTTATTTATACCACAAAGAATAATTTAAAAAGTCATTAAAATAGCAATATAGAAAATTTATTAGCTCACATTATTAAAAACATCAAATACATCCGACAAAATGCGCTAGGTTTACACCAAAACATTTACACTAAAGCATACACAATATCAATCTTTCAATATTTCTTTATGTAACCGACCACCAAATCTTCACAAAGGACATAAAACTTAATCAACGAATCAAATTTAAGTACCTAAAATTAAGAAACACAACGTTAAACAATGAAAGCTTGAACAATATGTTATAAATTATAATAATAGCTAGGAGAAAATTGTGACATCAATGTATGATACAAAGAATATGGTCTAAAGAGAAGCAAGAATGCCTTCCATCTTGCAGACAATTTCCGTCTTCTTTACAGCAATCTTAGGCTCATTATCCAGATATTGCTGCTTCGTCATTTTGCCAGCGACCAATTTCTCCGCCAGTTGAATTCCTCCAGTCACTTGTTCACGGTAACGAAGATCCAGGGTTTGAATCTCATTCACCTGAAGTAGATTTTAGTTTTTTTTCAAGTCAAATTTAAAACATGTGCAAAACAATAACAAACAATAACAAATGCAACACAATTTTGTAAAAGTTAGCAAAGAAAGTAGGCACACAAAAAAATGAAGTTTACAATACATTAACAAGTCTCAAATAATACCAACCTTCTCAGCAGCTTCTACAGAATCTCGCTTCAGCTGAGTTTGCATTGTTGAGATGGCCTGAGTGAGGTTTCGGTGATCAGTCTCAATCTTCTTCCTGTCACTAGCGAACTTAGTCTGGTCCTTGCTAGCCTTGAATTTGTTGATGGCATCCTCGTATGCCTGATAGAGAGCAGATCGTTTATCTTGAGCCGCCTGGATTTCTTCCACCATGCCAGCAACGCGCATTTTCGACTCAGTCGCTTCATCCTATTGGAAGGTGCACAATATTGTAGTAATATAAATTAATTTGCAAATATGTACAGAACTAAAAAAAGAGAACTCTTGAAAAAAATTTGGTTATACTCAGTGGATACTTGTTAGTTACCTTGGTAATGGAGAAGTCCAGTCGAACGTAGATAATTACAACCATGAAGAGCAAATAGAAAGCAACAATGACCATCAGAGGCTCTCGTACCAACTGGAAGGTCTTGAAGCGGTAGTAGAGCTGAAAAGAATCAAATAAAAATCTAGAATTCTTGGCGTTTGTAAATAAAACTTTCTATACGACTAATATATAATATATATTTAAAAATATTGACTGAAATATTGACAAAAAATAAGAACCTAAATAAAAACAAAAGCTACCTTAAAGTACTGTAAAGCTACTGTAATACTACCTTAAAGTCGCGGATATGTTGCTCAACAAGATTCGACTTATGTCCCACAACTACAGTTCGGCCGAAGGTATCGAGATAAGTCTTCAAAATCTCCTGAGGGCCCTGAACTATAGGATAAGGTGGCTCCAGGCGAACTTCAGACACTCCCTCGGGCAGGATAATCTTCACTGTGAGATGGTCTACTAACTGGTCGTCATAGATGTGATCCATGAAACGCATCTTTAAACCGAATTGGTCACCCTTGTGAAAGAGATATTCATAGCTCGGGACGTTGTATCCAATAATGTAATGGGTCTTCCACCCTCCGAACAGTGGAAATCGTGGACGCAGCTCCACCTCCACAGAGTCCATTAATTCTCGCATATGACTGGTTGAGATGTTGCCAATTTCGTCCCTGTAATAGACATCCTTCGCAGCGGCCGGCAGAACTGTCTTGAAAGCTTTGATGGACGACACGCCGTCTTGATGGTGTTGATAATCGTAGCGGGAGAATGACCCGCGAAGCTTAGCCCCACCGTGGTAGACATCTAGAGTTTCCTCTACAGCGATGTTGCCCCAGTGAGACACCTCAATCAAACGTGTCATCGAAGTTACGGTCAGGAAGGGAGCATTGTTCTCGTAGTGGACGCTCAGTTCCTCCTGACATGGCAAAATACAGAAAACATTACGTATACAAACATTAGGTGGAATATTTTGTCATTTTTTAAAAAAATAAATAGTAAATTAAAATACTACATAACTATACACTTTACAAAGAGAAAAAAATACAAAAACAGCAATCTGCTTGGTGGGGCTACCTAATAGCATTGCATAATTTAAAATTAGAAAATTTCAATAGGCTTTAGATACCTTCGCAAGGGCAGCCACGTTGCTGTAAGGTCCATAGGTGATCGTGGTGTCCTGCTTGTTCACAGGTTTTACAGTCTGTGAGTAAGACACGACATTGCTGGAGGTGACAACAACTGCGGTCTCCTGTGAATCAGTTGGATAAGGCGAGTAAAAGTAAAGGTTGCCAGTGAACTTAACAAACTGTTTCTCTGACTGGACTATCTCAGCAGGGTAAGGCACTAGCTTGTGCGTGTATACTGTGGTCAGGGTGAAGGTCACTGGTTTGCCACTCTGTCGACCCAGTTTGACATTAAATTTGCGCAAGCTTAGGGATAAATGAAAATTTATATCTTTAGAAAAAATATAGATATATTATAAAAAAATTTATGTACGCAAAAAATACCTTTTTTGAACTATTCTAAATTTCTGTTTGATCAAGAACAACTTCTAGATGAGGCTACACTGTTTATATTGTTCTGCCTCCCACTAAATTATTCTTATCTTTACATGTATTTAATCAGATTTTTCACTGGTTTGTACATTATTTATACTAATTTTAAAATTGTGAACAATTTTCAAAATTTTATTTTGGTATAAATACTACCTACCTATACACATTTAATTGTAAATGACAATATGATGTAAAATAATATTGTTTGAGTTGCTACGTTGTAAACGTGTAAAAAATATAATAATATAAAACTAGTCTTACTCATTGTGACTATCCTTGGCTTCTTGAACAATAAATTCTTTTTCATCCTCACCGACTTTGCTCTAAAAGAGTTAAATAATGTCATTATATATAAAATAGTAAAAAAAATTGTTGACAGATGCTTAAATAAAACTGCAGAATAAAAAATGTTAACAACTTTTTTAAAAGATAAAACAATAACTAATAATACATAAAACTTCATTAATTATCATTAATTATTAGTGTACAAAGTGAACGAAAAGTTAATATAGTCTTTATAGTTAAATATAATTCCATAGTAAAGTGTGTTTATGTTAAACCTTGATTTCAAGAAACATTGATAACAATGAATTTGAGATATCTATGAATTTTAATTTAAAATTAAGATTATCATAGTTAATTTAAATCGATCAACATAAGCATTGTTGAAAAATGCAATAATGTAAGTTTAGTATCAAAGAGCATAATCAATGCTTGAATTTATGGTGAAACATTACAATACTAAAAATTATTTCTAAGGAATGGCACAATTAATTTGATATACCTACAACTAACATTTTTATGTATTAATTTATAGACTTAGAGAGATAAATTTGACCAATCAGAATCAATACAAGGTGCTTCTCATTCTGGTCGACATCTCAGTGTTATAACAAATAAAATCAACAACTACTGTCTGAATACTATGTTGAAAACCGACATAAATCCACTAGATGAGCATCAATAGAACTGAGTATGTTGCAAACCTCATTACTGCATGATATTTTGCATGGTTTTAATATGAAACCCTAAATCCCATGATTAATTCATGGGCTGATTGGAGATGATGAAGATAGATGCCTACAATTTTGTGAGGTTTTAAAAAGTCGGATTACAACAGTTACTGCATGGACTGATGAGGCAAATTTCAAATTATCAGGTGAACTTAACAGGCATAACTGTGTCTATTGGCCAAATCCCACATAAACAATTGAATAGCAATTTAATCAGCCTGGATGTACTGTCTGGGGTGGCATTTCGTTATTTAGTTGGACCATTCTTTTTAATGGAACTGCAAATGAAAACAATTATTTGGAATTATTACAAACTACAGTTGTACCCCAGCTACAATTTTGACCAAACTTTCACAGAATCCACTTTCATAAAGATGGTGCATCAGCTCCCCACTGGCATCTAAAAGTCAAAGAATATCTAGATGCCAGATTTTATTACAGATAGATGAATTGGTTGTCAGGGTAGCATCAAATGGCCTCCACATTACCTCAACTAAACACTCAGGATTTTTTTGAGTAGAGTGTTGTCAAAAATGATGTTTATTTAGGGATGCCTTGCATTGTCAACAAAATGAGGGAATTCATTATTGATTCCTTTAGAAGAATCAATGAAAATGTGGATTTGTTTCAAAAGGTCTGCAGTGTGACAAGTGTATTAACACAATGGACAGCCATTTGAATACTTAAAATAGTTTATTGTTAATTTTAATCCTGTTTTTGTATAAATTTGTCCATTTTATGAAAATGTAATGATTATGGAACTATATTTAACTTTCTCTGCATTTACTATGAGAATATACTAACTTTCAGTTCACCAAGAATATATATAAGAATATGGAATGCAGCAAATAAATCTGTATACAGATTTATAACTGTGATGTGCAGAGCTCCTAAATCAAAGTAAAAGTTTTACCAAAACTAAATACCCTGACATGAGTTTAACAAAGCTTATAAAATAAATTATGTAGCAGGCCAATATTTGAGGTCTACAAACTTTGATTGCATTTAAAATTAATAAATTTAAAAAATAGATTAACCACCACCAGTCCAAAAGACAGCTTTACTAATCTTCCATTTTGAGCCCTGAGTGTGATCAGGAAATAAAATATCATCTAAATTATGGATTGATAAGCAAAACCAGATTTTATCATACCAAATTTTAAAAAAATGTTCATCAGAAATAATTAAAAATTTAAATAATATAATCTATATACAGGGTTCATACAAAATATTTGTAGAAAAATCCCAGTTTTTTCAAGCTTTGGGAAAAAAATAACACTTTGTGACTGGATCGATTTCTTAAATGTTTTTTTTGTATTAAATGACCACCATATTCCAAAAAATAGTATGGTCTCCACATAAAACAATGTCAACAAAAAAAACACAATTCCCTGACTTTTTAGGTTTCCATTCCTATTTCAAATTTGATGACTTTTCAGACTGGTAAGAACCCTGTATATATCTAATTATATATTTAACAATAAAGTCAAGTAATTTTAATGCTCAAAACTGTTTAAAAACATAAGCATTGAGTCAAATTTGAATTAAAATAAATTCATATTTAAATAGGAATTAAATAAGGTTTTTCTAAAATCCATTCAATTATTTACAAGAAATTTGTACATTTAGGTAAGAGAAATTCTTATTGTCAGAAAAAACATAGTGATTTGCTTTCAGACACGAATTCATACATATTTTAGTACACTACTACTTAATTAATCAAAAAATTAATAATGTTTTATTAACAAATTATAAAATATTTACAAAATAAATTTATACAATTAAGCATATTTGATATATTCATAAAAGCTTTAATGCTTATGCAAACTAAAGATTATAAAAATACATTAAAAGTGAAAAACATAGGTACTAGAGCCTTCTTATTTGAGAATAATAAAAATCATGTGTATCATCAATATTTGAAAATTATTAATTAATCAATTTAAATCATGCATATAACTTGTTGGCTCATATAATCTGCATAAGTAAGCTCTTAGATCATATTTTGTTATAAGAAATAGTTGCTTATCATTCTTTAGAATTAAAATAACTATGAAAAAATTCATTTTTACTATTTTACAGATTAATATAGAAAATTATTAATTAATCAATTTAAATCCTGCATATAACTAGTTGCCTCCGAGTCATATAATCTGCATAAAAACTACAAGTTAGCTCTCACTCTTAGAACATATACTATAATATAAAGAATAGTTACTTATCATTTTTTAGAATTAAAAGAATTATGAAAAATATCCATTTTTAATATTGTACATATTAATATAGACTTTCTAAAGAACATTTACAATATTCAGGACTCCCAATGCTTTTAAATAGATATTTATTTCAGTTTGAGTTTATTTTTTAGGTTGATTGGTTTTTAATTAGTTTTCAATTGGTTTCATTTTTTGGGTTGATTGGTTTTCAATTAATACCAATTCTGAACTTTTAAATATAAAATTGCATTTATTTAGCACCCTTTCCTGACCCCCTCCCCTATAAACAGAACATTTTAATGTGTTTTACCCATTCCATATAGAGAAATACATAGCTTTTATAATTCAACTTTCACTGTAAATGAGATAAAAATGTGATTTGAAAATAATTATTGTATAAATTAAGGATCTGGAAATTTTAAGAAAATACCATCCTGAATCTATAAGTTATTACATAAAAATTATTTTAAAAATTAAATTCACTTGTTTTTGAGGCTATGTGAGAGGACTGAATATTATAACATATTTCAAATAATTTATAACATGGCAATAGGAAGGGGGGAAGGGCTGAAGCGCCTACAGTGTGTACTACTATGTATCATACTAAATTACATTAATGTATGTTAGTAAATATTTTATATTCTTTACTACATATTGTTCTACACTGCCTGTGCCTGAAATATCACAAATTTATGATTCTTTGACACCTCTTCATTCAGATTGTTCTGCATTGCCTGTGACTGATTCATCCCAAACATCTGATTCTTCAGTGCCTCATCCAGGTAATCCAATATCCTCTGAATCTGCAACTTCACACATAATTCTAATAACTCCATCCCACCCACCTATTGATACTAATTTACAGTCATCAATATGGAAGACAGAATAGACAGTTTCAACCACATTGGTGTAACACCTGGAACAGATTGACCACATGAAACCCAAAACAAAATCCAAGTATATCAAAGTATATATTTTAAGAAAATTCAAGTATATATTTAAGAAACTCTGAGTATCTATGAGTAAAAATATAAATAAATTAAAAAAGCATTATTTTTATAAAAAATATATTGTGTGAAGCAGAATTTTTTCCACTTATTAAGAGGGCATTTATAAAAAAAAACACTATTAAAAAAATAAAAAATTTAAATGTGAAAATCTGAGTATATAAATATGGTTTAAAATCTGAGTATATTTAAGTATATACAGGTCTTCAGAGTATGTGTGGCCACACTGCTGGAATTAATATTGCAGACTCAATTCATGGACATCAATATACTATAATTAATGATGGATAAGCTGACAAATATGAGCAACAAGAAACAAACTGGTCATAGTGCTATGCTGGGTAAAGGATGCCTTGGAAATCAAAGAAGAATTAATTTGTTTATATGAACTAGTCTCTTAATGCAGATAGCATTGTTGCAGCAATAAAAGATGTCCTTCTGTGTTTAAATTTATCACTGTTAGATGCCCAGGGCTAGTGCTATGATGATACTGCCAATATGGCCAGTAAGCACAATGGTGTGGCACAGCAGCTGCAGAAAATATCTCTATGTTGTATTTATACTCATTGCTATAGACACTTACTGGCATTAGCATGTAGTGACATTGTTAAGCAAAGTTTACAAAGTGAAATTTGGTTTGTGCTGGCACCTACTTCAAAGTAAGCCCTCCCTGTAAAAATATATTGTTCCTACAGCCTTGTATAACTAAAGTCATGTGATCATTCTGTTTAAGAATGAGAAGCAACTATTCTTTCATAAAAAAGTAGACTCAGTCTGAGGACATTGCATGATACAAAACATTGTGCTTATCGTGACCCACATAATTATATACTTTTCTTACTGATACTATTATAAAAATGTAATTTATTATACTTACAACAGCTCCGATAAAGGATAAATTGTCTTCAAAGCCAGAATCCAAAACAACTACATAATCGTCATCATTTGCACCATTGTCACTTTGGGCCGTAATTGTTGTTGATATCTTTACTAAATGAGTACTAATATCTACCTTCCGCAGAATCTTTTTATTTGTAAAGCCTTTATTAGCTATTACTAAGCTAATTATTGTAATAGACAAAGCCAAAAGCAAGACAAATTTCATGATTTTTTTTCGTTAAAAATAGCGGTATGTTGGTCATCACACGTAGTTTATATTAGCTCAAAAAAACAAACATGTTACTGGAAACATGGGTTCAGTCAGAACGCGCGAGTCATTTGTTTCCAATAAATTTTATATATTATTTATCTAGACCGGCAAACTGACCAATATTCAATAGTAATAAACGTCTGCGGAAGAATATATCTATATATCAATGCCAAATTTATAAATTAATCGATTAATATATATTGAAAACACTCTTTAAAACGAAACTAATACCGTATATAATTAAAATGCGTTCTGGACGTTTTTTAATCAGTTTTTCGGTCTAGATAAATAATATATAAGTCATTGTTAATAGTATAATTAGAGAATTTATAAATAATTAAGTAAATAATATAAATATAGGGCTGTTCTGAAATGGCGTTCCATTTAGTGGTAACGCTCCCCCCCTAATTCGAAAATGAATTTATTTATATTATTGATTTGTTGAAATGAAAACAAAAAGTCACACTAGAATTGTATTTCGGTAAATGATTAAAAAGCTGTATATTCATATTTTTTAATTAGTATAAAAACAATATTTTAAAATTTATTCCTACAAATCTTAAGAACAAAGATTAAAATGATAATTGCAATTTATCATAAAAAAATATAACTTGATTCAATTTACATTTTTTATTACTTTGGCAATTATACGCACTATAACATATATTATTAATTAAATTTAGGGAATTTATATTCCATCTGAAGTTTACCTACTATTTTTTATTGCACTTAAAACATGCACAAAAATAAGGAAATGTGACGTCAAATTTTGTACTACCCCTTCCCTCCCACTTCACGTTTGTCTCATTTTCACGAACCCACACCCCCCTCTAAGTGTGACGTCATTTCAGAATAGCCCAATAGGTGATTCATCTAATTTTAATAATTTTTATTTAACTTAAAATTAGTATTAGATAACAATAGTTTTACTTCCTAATTTCAGACAAATGATTTTTTTATAATTTGTACTATTTAAATATTATTTTATAATTTGCAATTAATATATATATTGTGATATTGCATAGACTCATAATAATAAGTATTATAAATTATATAGACCTACTACCTATTTCTATAATAAAAGTGTATTGAGTGTATATATAATAGTACCTACCTATATGTCAACAGCTATACATAATGTTATCAAACTTAAAAGTCTAATCCAGTCACAAAGCATCCATCAGAAATCAAACAGTATTTGAATTATCAACCGGATTCTTTCCTGGTGTATATTTCTTGGATGTCATCAAGAAGGCTGGAATTTGGAGTTGATCTGCCTCAAAGGAGTAATTCGTCCAGTAATATGGAAGATTCTTCTGGTATAATGTGTTGAAAATGAGTGGAAATGAATCTCTTTTCTTCGCAAAAAGTATGAATGTTACAAGGATCAGCGGAGTTCTACTCTACTCTACTCTATTCTATTCTCTACTCTACTTTCGTTTTCTCTACAGACTACTGTCAGCATTATAGTTCTTCCTGAAGTTTAAACAAAATCATATTTTCAAAAGTTCTTAATGGATGATTGTAACGTTTGCTTCTTTTCGAAATAAGTTTATAAGTTTATGAAAACATACCTTAAGCAAATATCCCCCAGAATTAGCAATAAGGATTTTCTGCTGGCATATATCTGCTAAGTCATCGTTCTCACAACTGTCTTATGCTCATGTTCAAGTCTTCAAACATATGGGAAATGACACTTGATCGAGGGAAGTTTGACTTAGCCCATCTTTGTCTTACAGATATTGAGTTGGTCCGCTGACTTGCTGCATCAGCATTGATAGTCTGCTCCAATATCAGATAAACTGGACTAACAGAAAAAGGTTTTGTTGTTCTTTTTATTGAAAATGCTCCCTTCTTGAATTCTGTATAGACTTCTGGATGACTTTCATGCAATTAGAGAAGATTGTCTTGATACTACACACTCCATCGGGCATAATTAGGGTGATTCAATGCAAAGAAGTAGTTGGCTATCTTCGGTAGACAGGTGATGCATCTAAGTCCCTTTATCATAATACTTCTACTGTATTTGTGGTAGAGGTGAATCATTTAAATGTAAGACATCCAGAACTGTGCTGTTTTCCCATGCATAGACAGCATAGACTTGTCCCATTAACTTTGTTCATAAATTATAAGTATTTAGTTATTGATTTTTCTAAAAATGTGTACAATTTTGCACATTATATATATTGCACAGCACTCATATAGATTTTTATATATAGATATTAATTATAGTTAATTTTTATTAATGCATACTGATATACAAAATATTTTTAGTTAATTCTGAGTTATGAATAGAAATAATTGTGGGTTGTCTGTTTATGCCTACCCCCCAGAAATTTCGGTCAGTTTTATATTTTTTGTAACATATTTTCATAGTAGTATTATATAGCAAAGTTTAGTCCATGTGTGTTATGAGGGTTTCTAGGGGGGCTCACGGTCGCTACCCCCGGATGGAGCCCAACAGACAATGTTTTTTTTAATGATCTAGCTAAACTAAAACATTTAATGGGATCAAACCTTCTGTGTGAGATGGTGTGAAATAAATGCCGTGAGCTCCCAGACTACTGTCAGCATTAAAGTTATTCCTAAAGTTGTGAAATTCCTTTCTAAAAAGTTGTGAAACATTCCAGATGTCTTTATTTTTCATAAAACATGTATTTAATAAATCCTATTTATAATTTATGTATTTCATAAACACTTCGAAATATACGATGACACCTCAGTGTATAAACTTATAACTCGAAAAGAAGCAGAAAAAAAAATCTTCCATAATTATGCCTTTTGTAAATATGATTTTGTTTAAACCTGAGGAAGAATGTAAATAATTATGCTGACATAGTAAGTTTATGTTTCTCAGACAGAGAATCGTGAACATCACCAAACAAACTATATATTCACTTTTTCCTAGCTCTTGATTCACTGAGGAACAACCGATTT
>JAUZNC010017226.1:43432-69923 GCA_034780395.1 Vannuccia rotundouncinata | reverse complement strand
ATATAGATATATTCCTCCGCGGACGTTTATTACTATTGAATATTGGTCAGTTTGCCGGTCTAGATAAATAATATATATATAAGTCATTGAGTGTTAACGTCTACATTTGCAAACTTTCGTTTAGCCATTGTAAATAACTTATTATGTCGTTACTAAATAATACGCTATTTTTAAGTTTCCATGTCGTGAATAAATCAATGTTAACTTAATTTTTAATTACTTCACGAAATGTCGTACATATCAGTTTGATATACGATTGACAATACCGAGATCATCCAGGCAACTTAATTATACCTATCTATATAATTACAATATTTTTCGTAAATTTAAATATCGAAAATCACACCAAGTATTCATTTACTTGTTATCTATGGTAGGTTACAAAATAAAATTGAACCAAAATAAACAGATATGTGATTATAGTTTAGTATTTCTGCATTTTATAAGTACCTAGAATCAGCTAACGTAAATAGTTCTATCTGAATGAACGCATAATTGTATCCCAAAAATATTCAGTTAGTGTATATAGTATTATACTGTATATGAACTATCAACCTCTTTTTTTGCATCATTTTAATCTAAAAAACTCGTCTAACATCACATTGAATAAATCCCAGTACTGGACACGACCCAGGGGATGGATAACTGGCTAGAAGAGGTATTGGTTTGGGATTGGCATTCACCCGATACACGATATATAGTTGCCCATCATTTTAATATATTATATGTGAGTGTGTCTGTTTGTGCGTGCGTGCGTGTGTGTGCTGTGTCTGTGTATAATATTTGTGTCGGTAGAATTTTGTCAGTCACTTTCAATCTCTACTCGACTTGTGCTGCCAAAGAGAATGAGACGAGAAAGAGAACAGAAAACGGCGACTACGATCGTGATGCAGGGAGCGGGACTGTGTAATACGATGTTGGCCGGTTTCTGATCAACCAGTAGCAACTGGGAAGCATATGCGGGAATCCTTTACCCATACCCAAACACTATAACACCACAACTGCAATTTAATTTCGAAGTAGGCTATTTTTGTATAGCTGTATATTTTTAGATTTTTGTAATTAATTCTAACGAAGTCAGTTGTAATATTTATTGTTACACTTACATATTGCTGGATAATTTATTCAATACACACACATTAAGAATCAAATGATTTCCAATGGTAAGTTTCATAAGTTATTGATTATTTCTGAAAGCATGCTATCCCTTTCATTACCTAAGTAAATTTTAGTGAAATGGAGCTATAAAATTATTTATAATCAATATTGTCATTATTTCTTCCAAGTATTGACTATAATAATGCTTTATTAAGTTTATAGACTAAATTAATACGAAATATAAATAAGATAACCAAACGTATGTATTATTGGTTTGTATATATTTCATTAGATAATTACCATAATAGCCGGAAAAGAGTGTGGTATATATATTTAAGTATTTTTAGATAAATAAATGCAGAAATTTTCTTTTTTAAAGATTTGTTAAATGAAGAAATTTATTATTTCTAAATGCGTAGTTAAAATATAATAACATTTAATGTTTCTTTGCTGTAGAACATTATGTAGAAATTAATCGTTCCGGAGGTAAAAATAATTTGAGAAAACTTTTCAGTTTTTTTAAACACATTTATTATTGACAAATATATGTTAGAATGTTAATATTTTTGAACAGTATATAAACCAAAGTAAACTAGGTATTTATCTATATTTAAAACATACTTAGTACTAACATTTTATGTTAGGTATTGTAATAATATGGTATACAAGTAGATAAAAAAGTTGGAAAGTGATGTTCATCCAAAATTTTTAAATTAAATTAAAGCTACATATAGGCATGTTTACAAAATTGAAATACCATTACTTACTATGTGTTATTATATATTAACTGTGAACTATTTAAGGAATAAGAATTTAGAATGTTACATCTTCTAATGATTATGAAATAAATTGTCAAATACATACATTGAAATTTTAAAATATATTTTTAATGAGTAATTAATTATTTGTTAATTTAGCAGCTCTATTTCTTAAATTTCAGTCACGTAACAGTTTCGAATCTGGACGGAATACTTCGTCCTTCCCCAGTCATCAAGAACCAAATCAATTGTGGATTGATAAGGTTGAAACCTGTCTTCTGTATTTCTTGCCTAATCAATCATCAAATGTCACATGCAATGGGAATCATGATACAGAAATCGATGAGGTATTCCTACTTACTATTTATTTATCTAGTCGCTAAAACAGTACCTACTTACATTTTTATATTTATGTTTCATAGAATATTTCAAACGTACATTATATTGGCTTTATTATAGTCTACGTCGCTTAGAGTTTACATTTTGGTGTTAATTTGGGATATTTGATGTTTATGATATTATGATCTCTAGCTATAAGAAACCCCTGTACGATAATGTTTTTGAATCTAACTAAAAATAAACACGAGTAAGAAAATGGGCAGAAGGAATCTAACACAGCTAATTAATGAATGAATACCTACGTTTATTGAAACATGAGATATTAATTCAGAAATTGCTACTCTATATATATAGAACAGAAGATACTGCGGATTATTATTAGTTTGAAATAAAATCACAGGAAAAGCGAAATGTTAATTTCGAAAGTCCAATCAACATAAAAAAGTTGTTTATTGTAGTATGAAATATATATATATCAGTTAAAAAAGAAAACTGTAGCAAAGATTTTAGTAATATATAGCAGACTGACAAACTAATAAATATTCAAAATTTTACAAAATTCCCCAAATTTCCATGTGGTTTCCATAATAGAATACAACTTTTTAAAATACTATTCATCGTGACAACATAATATTTACTTTATAGAAAGTAGAATTAAAGTACAATCAAGTCATTTTAATACTATTTTGCAGGCTTTGTCTCCAAAGGGATCGGAAAATTTAGCCAATATTACCAGGCAAGAAGAGTTCCTTCATGAACGTGAAAGAAGAACATTTGACAATCTCCTTCGCGTATTGGAGTCACTCATAGATGAGTTTGAGTGGAAAAAGTTTGTCTGCTTTACTTTTCTTTTAATTTGATTGTATTTGTTTTATCTAATTCAGTTTAAATAAGACCGTTCCTTTTATTTGCTACAAAAGTTAAAGAAAATATTATAATTATTCAATTCAATCATTTAAGTCAAATTTCTGGTTTAGAAAAAGATTGAGTACTCTGCATACTGAATATTTGGGAGGTTAAATAGAGCTGGAAGAGTGAAAGAGATAACCAAATTAACCATCTTATAGTTGCTCTTTGGTGTTATATACTTATTATTAATTGATGTGCTATATTCAATTAGTTTTATAATGATTCAATTAAAAATTTGACATAATTTAGTTATAATATTTTATTTACATGAAAATTAGATCATCTGCAAAAATCAGGCGAATTTGTTTCTTTTGGAGTAAACAAATTATGAATTAGAAAACTTAATGATTTTTCAACTAAGTTGCTTTAGATAGAAATTGATATTTTTCAAAAATATAGTGTTTTATTTTGATCATTGTATATGTGATGCTGATGTATGTTTCCTATCTTCTCTGTATAGGTAACAGAAAACACATTAATCAGCAATGACGTATATACAAATGAATAATATTTGTGATTGCTTTTTACACTATCTATATTTTATAAAACTGAAATCTATGTTGAAAAAATGTCATTTTAAAAGTCTATTTGTTAAATTTTTGGATTTTATTAAAATATTTATTACCGTTTCTGTGTATTAGAAAAGACGAAATAATTATGAAAAACTCAAAAGTCTAGTTTTCTTTAATTGGTTCTCCTCCAGTATCTAGAGAACATAAACATTGTTTAACAATTGTATTATTAGTAAATAAACATGCATATATCCAATAAAAATATAATTTAATCACGAACCTAGCAAAAATCAACTAAGTTCACAAAAAGGAAGATAGACAAAGTACTATTTATATAATTGCTATCTCCAGATCTATATTACAAGATGTGAAGTTGGACTATGAAAGTCTGATCGAACAACTTCAACACATTCACAACTGGCTAGAGAAAACCACCCGAATAGACGTCCTCATCTCCAGCCTCGAAGAGTGGCACGAGGCCAACAGGAACCCAACAACAGCCAAGTGCTCTGCCGACGACACGAAGAGATGTGTCGCGCTGTTGGAGCGTTGGTCGAACAAGGATCTCACAGACTGGGTGTTCTCAGCCCGTCAGAAGACCGCGATGATCGGGAATTTGTGGTGCAAGTTTGAGTCGGCGGAAACCACACTGACAGATTGGTTAAATATTCAGGAGAAAGTTTGCTCCGAATTGGACCGAAGCTCAGCAGAGGTAGGCTAACGTTACTAAATGTAATCATTAATTAAAATGTGTAATTGTATCATTAATTACATTATTAGCTACTTTGAACCATAAATCTGAGTCACAAACGTCTAGTATTTTTTCAAAACACAAAATATGATTTGTTAAATTTATAGATTTGTAGAATACTTATTTATAAGAGTATTGTAACCTTGAGATTGTTTATGGTAAATTGTTGGCAATGCATAACAAATGGGATATAACATTGGTTTTCTTTGCTTGTCTACCGTTCCCTCTATAAGTTTTAAGCAATTCCAACAAAATTCTTCTATCCTTATCCCTTGTACTTCTTTTCCAAATCTCATATGTCACACACAACAATTTCCCACTGTAAATGGCACAGGTAGCCAACACAAATTTTCTGATTTCTTCACCCAGTGGTCATTTTTAATTTACATAATTTCGTTATCATGGTTTTTTTATATATTTTTATGAACGCCAAAATGTTCGCTAGAATAATCAATCGATATTTATGTCGCTGATATTTGAACACCAAAAAACGATTTTAGAATATGTATCCTTTTTATATAATAATATTTTAATTGGATTACCATTTTGTAAGGAGATGTTGAGGTTTTGATACTTTTAATGATTCATTTAAGATTAAATGTTTATAATTAACTTATATCACTGACTTTTAATATAGTTATTTTTTTCATCAGTTGAGTCGAACTTGCAACCAATTATAAATTGAAATTAAGAATTACATACATTTCTTGTACATTTTATTTTATATATTATAGTCATTCATTATTATTTGTTCACTATATTATAATATTATTTGATTAATAAATAAATCAATATTTAGTCATATTTTAAATCTTGTATTTCCAGACATGGATGGACAGCAATGAACCCCAATGGGCGGCTTTATTGGGTTGTATGGATCTGGCTGGACAACTTGTACGGGAAGATTGTTCACTAGCTTCCTCAATGAGTCGAGAAGTTGAGCGACGTCTGGATGTCTGTGTACTGCGATGGTCCTCTTTAATTGAACACATTTTGGTGTGTGCACTGCAGTACTATCACACGGAAATTATTTATTTAGTCATATTTTATTTGTATGTTACCTTTCAGAATTCACCCAACTGGTTGGAGGAAAGGCTTAATTCTTCAGGTGATAGATAAACCTTCCTTAAATCGGGTTATAAGCTATTCAAGCATATTCTAATTTATCAGAATACATAAATATTTATTAATAATTAAAAAACACAGAATAAATAGCCAACCTTTCTAATTCAACTATTTTTGTTCAGTTAAGAATTTCATGTTGGGAGATTTATGAAGATTTATAAAAGTTCGATAATATTAAATTTTACATAATTTATAACATTATTAAAAGTTTCTTACACTTCCATTTAATGGAGTTTAGACAAATATGTAGGAACATAAAAAAGTAAATAATATAACAACTACATAAAATGTACGATGTGTTCATTTTGAAAACGTAGCATATTTACTCCAAAACTGTTCTAAACTATAAGATTATGCTATAATCTTTTATTCGTCTTCCTCACCGCTTTGATTAATATTTTTAGCAAATTATTAACACATGTATGGATTAAATAAGTTTTATTAACGTGCATGCTGTATTTTTCCACAATTAATTGAGATACAGGGCATTCTTCCTAAGTTTGAATTCTAGTCTTATTTTTATGTTTGTTGTATTTTGATGTATTTTTCGTGTTATGTTTAAATTAGACAATTAGTTCGTTGCTGTATGAACTTTTCGTGTATATATCTAGTGTTACTGCTAAGGGCATAGAAGAATACACATTAAAAATATTTAACCAAAATATTGATATTTAATTTAATTTAATTTCATAAAAATTTAATTTTAAGGCCGTAAATTTTTTAATCATGTATCTTGCTCACTAAAGTCCCGATAAAATAATAATCTGTCGTCGAATTATGTTCACCAATTCAAAACACTGTTATTTAAATTTATTAGAGTAATGCGTTACGTCATTTCTAGATATTTTATAAAATCTAGATTACAAATTACCACAAATTTATAAATACGTTTTATACTCTATAACGATAGCATATTCCGTCTGCACAATTTTTAACAAATTGTTTTATTTAATGACACTTCCATCAATAATTTGGTTGTCAGGAGCGACTGCCCAGCTGATACAAGAAGCTGGTGGATCATCAGAAAAGTCGCCCATCAGCGAGCTGAACTTTTGGTTGGACAGCGTGGAAGAGATCTTCCCTGAAAAGTGTGTCGTCAGCTGTGCCGACAGTTTGATGGATGATCTGGAGGAGCTAAAGGTACCTCTTTCACTGCGTAGTCCACCCCCCCCCTCCCTTCGTGTTTTATTATACGTATATAAGAGCCACCACGACCTCTTTGGGTAGTGCTGTCGGATGCATTTTTTCAACCACATCGGTGACAATTTTGTCCAATTTTCTTTTTTAAAGTGCATGTACTCTTTTTTATCAGATAAAAAAATACTGTGATTGATTCTTTTACATCGCGTTTATTCTGTGATATTATTGGTTTATTAAAAACTGGTAAGATATTGATTTATCATTTTCTGTTGGTAAATTTGTAAATTGATCGTTTTACATAGAACTACTTTTATTTAAGGCAGTCGCTATATTATGTTAAATCGATATATATATTATATTGATTTGATATACAGGGTGGTCCATAAAGAACCGAACCCAAAATAAATCTGTTCAATCTATATGAGTCTGTATTTCTATAAAATTACCGTCGATTCATATCCATGATTGCATAAATTGTATAAGCTGAAAAATGATTGTATTGATATATATGTGGTAATTTTAATGAAATACAGACATATAGACATAGATTATTTACAAACCATACACTTTCTCAAGTAGTCTATGAAGCGAACTTACATATTCATAGATTTACAATTTTCTACATATAGACTCAACAGATTTATTTTGGTTTCGGTTCTTTTTGGACCACCCTGTATTAATATAGCAGAGTTTACGTTTAGTTGTCTCTGATTTTTAGTTCTGTTTTTGGTAATAGAGAACTTTTTTGATTAAGAAAATGAATTGGTTGATATATTTTTATCCATTTTTTAAAATAATATATGGCGTATTTATAATATTTTTTCGTTATATTGCATGAATGGCCTTCCTTATTCAACATTTTCTACTACATTTTCTATTATACATTTTCAACATGTTTACAGTTAACATACATTACAAGTGATTTGTGATCATATGAACGATAAATCCCTAACTGGTTCACATTATTTTCTTTAGTTTTAAACATTACGAAAGGATGTATAACCATGTCTGTTGTTTTTATGTCTTAAAAATAGTTTATATTTGGTTTGTGAGTGCATGATTCATTTTCAAACATTATAAACTGGAAAAAACATATTTCGAAAAAAGGTGTTTTATATGTGTATATCAATAATATATTTGATAGTGCACATTTAAAAATAGAATCTGTGATATAAATACATTTAAATGCTAAATCTATTAGCTCTTACTAAGCATAATTTATGACTTGTAGACTCTAAACGGTGAATTTAGAAAATACCGTACCGTTTTGGAAAACTTGGACAGTCCAGAGATTTTCACAGATGACCAACACGAAGATCGTAAACAACATCTCACTGAAAAATGGTTGCGGATTAGCTCGCAGCTAGAGAGAAAAGCTATATTTTCCTCTGATATGCGCGACAAGCTTGAACAGCTGACAGTAAGTTTCTAAATTAATTGGCAATATTTGTATATGGTAAAACCATTTTTTGAGTTTTATAGCAGAAGGTTCACGCTTTTTTTATAGGTGGCAATAATTATTTTAGATTAAAAATGCTCTTAATTGAGTAAATATTTAAGACTATTAATCGTCGTTTACATTTTGGTATTTTAACCCAATAATTTTTATTATAATGTTTAAATTTATTTGAATTAATGTGTTTCATATTTCTATCTATGTTAATTTGGACCATTAGCCATTTAATATAAAACATGTTTCATTTATACATCATATTAAATTATGCGATCTTAATGTTAACATGTCATATTATGAAACATTAAATTATTTCGTATATTTCATAAGCTACATAATTTAATTACGATATCATAGCAAGCAGTATTTTTGAAAAGACTTCTGATTGAGGCTTGACTTGTTAAAACTGTTTTAATTGCTTTTCGGAAACTTTTTATTCTTTATTTTATTACCGTCATAATGAATTTCCGGATGATGGGATCATATATATATATATATTTAATTTTTTTGTAACAAGACATTAAATGATAAAAAACAGAACGTATACTACTGTTGTTATAGCTTTGCAATCAATAATTCATAATCCATTGATTTAAGGAAACCTTTTCAAACTCTGATCACAATTGTATTTTAACTAGAGTCTAGTTCAAGGTCTGGAACGCTGGCTCGAAGATATGGCTGAATACGTAAGCTCTGTTGACTCGACTGAGTTGGACGATCCTGATCTGGTCTTGAGCCAACTCAATGAAACGGAAGCGGCTCTGGCTGATATGACCATTCTGAAGCCAAACATGGATTCTGCTGACAACTTGTTTGAGGAGATAGCCCCTAACTGCACCGAGCCTTACAGACAGGTTATTCATTATTTTTATTTCCAAAGGATTTTCCAATAGTTGGTATTCAGAAAAAAATATTTAATATAATATTTATTATCTATCAATTGTAAAATGTTACAATTAAATTAAAAGTATCAAAGTTACAACGTTTTTGGCCATATATTTTATTGACTTACTTTTTAATTACTATTATAAGCAACCTTATACATAATTTCCCTTTTCACGAAGAATTCGCAATATTTTGATTTGAAAATAATACATTATCAATAGTCGTTTTATGTGTTGATATCAATTGATTTATTGATTTTTACGATCTATAAATTTATTTTGAAATGCGAATGTTTTTGAAATAAGAACATATCATTTATAAATTAAATAAACTTTTTGGTTTAATTTGTTGTTTAATGAAAAATATGATGTTTAATGTGTGAAATTATTTTATTGTAATAACATATCTTAATGAATACAAATGTAAGTTAAGCTGTGTCAACTTCAGGAGCTCCAGCAACGAATGACAAGTCTTCACACAGTCTGGCTCACTGTAGCCGAACACAGTCAGTCTCACGCCACCCGTTTAGAGAACCATCGTCTATGTTTGGAGGGAACAACCTGCCCTTCTAGTGCTTCCGTTGTCGACGAGTGTACAGTCGGAGAGGACGGCAAGGTGGACGAGGGGGAGGTAGTGTGTGCAGGGCCAAAAGACAAGGAAGGGATTGATACTTATGACACTGTTGAGGGGACGCAGAATAGTGCTCCTGCTGACGAGGTGAATGGTGCCACAGTTGAAGATTCCATGGTAAAAGGAGACGCCGATGATGACATCCAACTTGTTGAATCGAAAAATGTTAAAACACTTGAAGATTTTGACAAATGGGAGCTGGCTGTAAAGGTAGATTATTAGTCCTTACAGCTTTTTAAATATAATATTGTTAAAATTCGTTATAATGCGTAATTATAGTAGTTATTAAATATTGTAAAATTTATACATTTTGACTGAATTAATTGTCTCTTTTTACTTTTTTTAATATAGTTAAATTTTGTATGCAAATTGTAAACATTTATTTATAAAATAAGTTCTTAATATTACTTACACATTACGTTTTATTCGTATTCACACTTTTAAATATAATAACAAATCTGTTTATTTGAACCTATATGTTAACCAAATTCTAGCTGTTTATATATTATATATATATTGAAAAACAAAATAATGACCATCATTAATTACCAGTAACAAATTAGTTGTATTTTATACATATTTATTGTTTTCTGAAATGTTAACTGGAAATATTGATCCTTTAATAATCAATAGAAACTAGATTATTCTTTTTAAGAAATTTCACAAAATCAACTATTTAATTATTTAAGAATCTAGAAAATGGCACGAGCGACGATTCCGACCAAAGTAGTTCTAATTCAAATTGGATCAAAAAGCAGCGTCACCAGTTTGACTTTCTAAAAAAATCATGGACTGAATTTGAAGGTATAACAAACAGTCTTCTACAATTTGTCATAACGTTTCTATTTAATATTGTACAATGTTATCCATTTGAACACACTAGGTTATACAACACAGATTGCGTCATGGAAAGGAAGAATCAATAAGGCCATTAATGAATCGAAACGCCGAAGTTTCACGGAAATAGATGAAGCTTCTGAAAATGCTGATGTAAGATCAATGTTACATTATTTAATGTTTTCAATGCAACTAATTTAATACAACTAAAGATTATAGAGTGCCAGGTATGTGATTTAACATTATTTTATGTTTCTATTGTTTTAGGAATTACAAAAAATACTTTTGAAAAGTGTTGAAGAGTATCATCGTGCAAACAGTTTGAAAATGGAACTATTAAAGGCGAATGTTTTATCCGAAAAAGTGTCCACTATGTGGGAAGCCTACAGCTCATCAGCCAGGGATAACGAAGATAAGGTCCTTGCTGTTAGATTAACTTATATTTTAAAACATCTTTATTCGTATAGTAACGTTTTTTAATAATGTTTTAATAAACTTGTAACAATTATTATTAGTTTATAACCCAATTCAAAAACGTTGTATTTTATTGGCTAGTATACAGGTTGATAATATCTAAAAGGTTATGTAACCTTTTTATACAGAAAATAACAACATTTACAAGTAGAAATGTATAACGTTTTAGTCAAAATACTACGGATAAAAAGGTTTTAATTATTGAACAAGCTATAGAGAATATTTTATGAAAATAGCACTTATAAATTGTTTGATACGCTGACAGAGTCGCACAAAATATACAATTAAAATATTTATAATCAATATATTTTAATAGTAATACATCTGATAAAAGTTTTTTTTTATTATTCAAACGAATTAGATATCGAAACCAATCGGTATTTAAATCTAATGTTTACAAAACTGACAACCCTCCTCTTCTCGCTCTCCTTGCATTTCTCCAGCTCTCTCAGCACGTGACTTTCCTGCAGTCCCATCTGACGGAGCTCAACTGGGTGGAGGCCGGGGTGCAGGAAGCTTCGCTCTGGCTGCTTGATGTGACCGGTCGTTTGCGGACCAGACCAGCCCCTGGGGAGTTGAAGGAATTGAGAGAGGAGTTCGGCCGCTGGGAGGACTTCCTGTTGGAGTTGGCTGGGATGGCGGAGAGGCACCGCAATGCGGAGCACTGGAGGGCGGCTGACCAGCTGCACAAACAGAAGGCTCGACTTCAGGTGGTTGGCTATAATGTCTTTATGAAACATCTTCCAAATAAGATGAAGAAATTATCACAATACAAATACAAAAAACTAAATATTGTATAGTGGAATTAGGTTTTGGCCCAGAATTAATTAGAGCAAATCTGAAAATTGGCATATAGTAGGGGCAATAAAGGGGCAATAAAAATACTGTTTTAGTGCCAAAATATCACTTTTTTTACCAATGAGTGATTCCTCAACATTTTCTAGTCTTTTAACCACCCCTATCTAATAGATAATTCTCACTTTTTATAGATTGTACATTTTTAAAACAATCGATTTAAAAAAATTAATTTAAAAAATTAATTTAAAAAATTAAATAAAAAAATTAATTTAAAAAATAAAATAAAAATATTACTATACTCGTAAGGTTTTAAAAATATTTTTTTTGAATAATCCTATTAAATTGATCATGAGTCTTAGCACCACTAACATGTGACATGACCATTCCAACAGCCGATTTTCATCACTGGGAACTGGGACACACAAATCACCGAAATAAATAAACGGTATATACAGCATGTACAATAAATACCATTAATGCCAAGCAAATGCCATAAAAGAGACAGTAATGAACTAATTATCGATAAAAAGATCAAAGTTTAATGCAAATGTTTAGAGAAGACATCAGTCCAGTTGAAGGAAATAATGTTGTGTGTATAAACTGTACTTGCTTAATATAACAAGGAGGTCACCAGTACCTATAAACATCAATAATCCTCATAACCATTTACAGTTGCGATAATTTGTTAAATTCATTCCAATTAGATTTCTCTCTTTTCTTTATTACATTTACATTTTAGATGATTCCTGTATAAATAAACCATTTTGCGATTTTTATTACCTGCTGAAAAAGTAATTACAGGTAAAAGGGAAACGTAGAACAATATATTATCTACACCGTGTAATTAGTATGTAATCTATATGTGATGTAATGTAATTAATGCCATCTTTTAACGGAATATTTTGCACATTATATTTTAATTTTTAAAATATTTATAGACAAAATTACTTTAGAAATTGTACAAGGTGAATTTGTCCAAAGCAGAATGGAAGATATAAATTAAAACTTGAATTAAATCTATTAATATTTCATCATTGGTTTAATTCCTTGATGAATTGGGGAAGACATCCGATAAGAAAAAGATCACCCCAACATCTATTTCATATTATATTGTATACATTTTATTAAAAACACCTCTGCTATCAGTCTATGTATGCTTTGCTTGATAGTTGAAATGTCGTCTGCAGATAAAAATTGTTAGAAATATTTGTGTTATTTTAGAGCTTTTTTTCTATATGAACTTGCCATTTAATATTTATCTTATCAGATAAACGCGTTGGAAATTATTTGAAGGTTCTATTAATTATTGTCCATAATCTAAAATTATGATATTACGTGGAACACTATTTCCCAGGTTGACCTTATTGAAATACTCATAATAAATTATAGGAATTATATGAATTTTCCAACGATAATTTAATGACATGGTTTTTTATTAGTGTAAATGTTACAAATTTACTCGAATATCTTCATTTTTTCTGTTTGTTGATTTGTTTTATAACATTACTTTTACTATTTATATCCCTTCAACTAAATAATTACAGACGGGGTTATCTTCGGCCAGAGCATTGTTCGTCAAACAGACCCGCCCAGCCGACTTTGAGGTTCGCCTGCTTCGTGTAAATCGAGAACTGGGCAAGATTGTTCAACTCTTGGACCAGCAAGAACTCGCAATCCGGATTGATCCAGTCGACATGGAACTATGTCTGAAGATTTGTCAGGTTGCTACCTACTTGTTTAAAATCTTGATCTGTTTCTGATTATTTAGACTTTGAACCGTTTTTATTCAAAATAAAATTATGAATTCTTAAAAATATTATTTAATCAAGAAAATTGTCAAGATTTGCATATTATTAATCATTACCGTTTTTTATTATCATTTTTCATGTTAAATAATATAGAGAAGCAAATAATTATCATTTTATAGCAGATAGAGTGAGAAATATTATAATATTTAGAAACAGTTGAAGCAAAAGTGTCAAAATTTTTATTGTTTTTAAAATTATTTTATCTATAACTTATAAAAGTTTGTCTATTTAAGTATGTTTAAAATAGACTTCAAGATAATATTATAATCTTCCACCGTGTGCAGAAGAACTCCGATGTTCTCCGTGATCTGGAGGAGGATTTAGTCTATGTGATGTCAGTTGGGAAGCAGCTTTCGACGACAGGAAAGGGGCCTGATATTCCCGACAAGATGACCATCCAGTTGGACCAAATCAAGAAGAGATATGACGATCTCTGCGCCACGGTAACGCTCTCTTTCTGTTTCACAAAATGTTCAATGGTTTAAATATTATGTTTGCCTGGTTTTACGAATTTTCGTTTGTGCCGTTATCGACAGAATACATATCATAAGCCTACCATTAACATGGTCTTATCATTTTGGAGTAAGAATCTATTTTTCTAAACTTTAATTCCATTTGATGACTTTGCTTTGCGTTAAATTAAGGTGGCCGGAAATCTTTCCAGTATTGGAAAATACTACCCCCTGATACAAGACTTTGATCAGCACTTTTCTGTCATTCGCGATTGCTTGAGCAGCGCTCGAGAAATTGAGGATTACATGGAAAGTTTTACCTGTCTACACACGAAATTGGAAATGCTGGATGTAAGTTCATGACCAGAACACATTAGAGGCATGTTCACTCAGTATTATAATTTTATTTTATATTATGGTTCTAAAGTTGTTGTTGGATATATTTAAAAACGGTTAGGTAAAACATTTTTCGTACTTAGCATGATTTAATATCCATTTTTAGAAACTTCTGCAAGATTTCTCTG
This sequence comes from Vannuccia rotundouncinata, assembly GCA_034780395.1. NCBI lineage: Eukaryota > Metazoa > Platyhelminthes > Proseriata > Coelogynoporidae > Vannuccia > Vannuccia rotundouncinata. The sequence goes on along the minus strand of JAUZNC010017226.1, from coordinate 55,430 downwards.
GTCAGGAAAAGAGCCTCTATCACCTGAAAGAAGTGTGCACCAACTTGATATCGCTGGTGAAGGCCGACTCTGCCCCTTCCCCAACTTCTCCAACTTCCCCTGGAGCCAAGGTGGTCTGCCTCAAGCCACATGTGGACAGCTTGTCTATTCTGGAGAAGGCCCTAGACATGATAGGAGAGACTGCGCGTCTCATGAAGCTATGGTCGGATACCTTTGCACAGTTAAAGGTCCGTTCCAATTTACGCAACCTTATTCTTGAATTTATAAATTTATTTATAAAGTTGCTTATATTTAAAAAGTAAAAAATAATTGAAAAATAATTGTAAGTAAAAAAACAGACATACAAAAAAATCTCTAAAATTCCTATAAATGCATAAAATAGTAATTATAAAATAGTTTTTATAATCTACAGAATCGTAGATTTTCGGTTGAAATAAATGACATTTTTTGAAAATTTTGTTAAATTGAATATTTTTGGCATATTTTAATCTTGAAGGGTAACAAAACATGACTTATTTTCTTCTATCTACATTTACCAAACACTATTCCAATAGTTTACTAAACCAAATATATATATCAATACTTGTCTTATTGATTTTAATAGTTATAAATCTGCTCGTCATCATAAGTAATGTATTAAGTAATACCATATAGTATTGTACGATTTTGCCATTTGTAGATTCTCACTTTGTAATTTTAAATTTTTTCAAAATCTGAAATCGATATTTAGCCGAAACAACAAACTTAATTAAAATTTTTGTTTTATTAATTCATCTATTTAAACAATCAGAATAAATATGGTTAAATATTGAATAATTAATCATCAAAACTCTTATTTCAGATACAGAGACAAGAAGTCGAAGTGAAGGTTGCCGACATTATGTCCCAACTTGACGAATTAGAGAATCAAATCGCCAAAACCAAAGCATCTACCTCCCCGGTGGGTTCATTTCAATTCTCACATGTTTATATTTGATGCCAAAGTTGTTAACCTCATTTTTGTGGTTAAAGCGTTCTGTAAATATTTTCTTAAGAAGTTATCCCAACTGAAAATTTTCTCAATAGATTCTTGCAAACATTCGACAACTTTAAATTATTGATTCAAATAAGAAATAAGATTCATTTAATATTAGCTAAAGTTTATTAACTAATTATGGTTTTTATTTATTTGTTGTGCTGATTAGCTTTGGAAGTATAATTGATTATAGTTTAGATTGTTATCATTAAAGAAACTAAAAATTTAGAAATATATAATTTTAAAAAACTGAGTCCAAAAAAGCTACCATGCTGCAAATCTTTCAATAAACCTGTATACATATAATATAAATTACACAAACTCTCCTACATGGACACACTTGGGGCTCTCCTGGAACTCTCGATGTTTGAGGAAAATCACTGTAAATATACTGAATGTACAAAAATTGAGTTTCTTTATCGTTTTCAGCTGGGTCAACTGACGTCAGCTTTCGATTTGCACAAACTCTCCTCGGCAAGGTCACGTATCAAGACGGCGGTGAAGAATCTAGACGGACTGTCCACGGACCAGCGTGCCATGCTCGAGGATAAACTCACTTCAATTGGCATCAGGATCAAAGGAGCTATCCGTCAGCCAAGGGTTAGTCATTGGGTCAGAAGAATTTGTTCTAGTTATAGGAATGCCTTTTCCAATGATTGGAAAAGGATTCTTGCTTATACAGACTTTACCTATACGAAGTGTTTCATTGATTTTTATTCCAAGTATTTGTACACATGTAATCAAACAGTGTCGATCGGGTTCCTTCAATAAATGGCAGACATAACACCAGTCCACTTTATGTTCATCAAGTGCAAATTGTTTAGATAATATTTACTTTTTTAAACCAATGAAAATAATCAAAGAAATTTTAATGCATATTATCGTTAATAATTGAATATCCTGACGTCCAAAAGATCCTTTAAGGTCTTTTAGATCTAAATTCAGATTTAAAAAGTTTCGATACTTTTTGTGTTTTTTACATAGATTTAAAATTGCTTAATTATTTGAAACAAAACAATTAACGGTTATAACTCACATCTAGATTTACACTAACAGCTTGATATTTAATTATAGTTGAAATATTCCAGTACTAAAGATACAGATATGAAATTAACACTGGTGATCCTCTTCAGAGCCACAGTCGAGGCTCCTCACAGAGTCGAAACTCTCAGTCTAGTTTGGAAGAGAGCGAGCAGGAAGGTCGTGTGGACACTCTTCAGGCAGAGATGGAGCGCTATTTAGACGACTTTCTTACCCTGGCACGACAGACCAGAAGTGATTCACCCGATATAACCTCTCAGCTTAAGGTAAGTAGCCATCACCAAAAATGGACCATTTAAACTTATTTTTCTATTCAGAGTTAATTTTAAAAAGCGTCAACCAATTAATGAATTTTAAGTATGTGTTATGGAGTATGACTTTGCACCATAACTATGTATTATTCTAGGGTACCTACTCTGAATTTTATTCAAAAATTGGGTTTCATACTTTCATCAAATTAATTTAATATTTAAATAGTACATTCCTGTATAGAAACTACCTTTACTTCATAATTGCTATAAATTATTTACAAAAATATAAACAGTCAGTTAGATATTGGAGAAAATTCCATTTTTAGTTCCGCCAGTAGTTAGAAATGTTGCTCGAATTCGTGAATAATCTGAATGTTTCAAGTGGAGATCAATATGAAATATTCCACAATCCCCGAACATATCAAGATACCAATTATTTGGTCATCTTATTTAACCGGGTTGTCAGAGTACTTATAATGTTGCATGGATAATGAAGCAGTGGAATACTGAAATAATCAATAATAAATTGCCGGTAATTTTATTCATTTAAAAGTTTATTTTCAGAACCTCAGATTTTTAAATTGTCATTTACATTTTTGATTAATTTATTATACCACTCATGAAATTAATAATATTCACAAGATTTTTCCATAATCAATATAATTGGGTAAATATATATATAATATGTTTTTACAAAGTTATGTTAATTTGAACCATTTTAATATAATAAAATTGATGTCAATTTATAAAAAAATATCTCTTTGATCTAAATTCAGGATAAAACCAGTGGTATATCTTCAATTAATTTTTTTTGCAGTCAAAATAATACGACCAAATGGTTCATCATTTTCGGCTAGTTCTAGTTTAATATTTTTTTAAACAACTATATGTTACAAGATCAGCTATAGTTATCTACTTGTAAAGGGATACCGAAATAATTTTAATAGCCTTTTTTAAATTTGCAGAGGCTTTAACCCTTTAACGACACTTATCAATTTTATAAAGCCAGCAGACGAAATTGTTTTGCATACATGTAAACAAACATATACTGCTCATAACTATAATTTTAACAAACTTTCAGACTCCAAAATTTCATCATTTACCGTCATTGTTCTTCATCACAAAATTTAAATATTATTTATAAGATTTGTGATAATATTTAATAGCACAATAAAAAGTGTGTAACTTTTTTTCATGACAAAAAACCGAAAATAATTAAATTAAAATACCTCGTCCCAACATGATTTCTTCATTTACAATAAATGACAACACAAGTGCTTTATTTCTCTCCTGTATGCCTGAATACCATCGCTTTTGCAACGGCTATATTAGTGCATATGCATCTTATAATTGAATAAAACGAGGCAACAAACAAAATACTGAATAGTAATAAGGACAGTTGCTAACTTTGTATCGTTTATATAAATGCCAAATATGTCTAATCTACATGTCCTGGCTCAGTAACCAAAAACCACACTTTTATTATTATTTGGGTGCGTTTAAATGTACTTTAAACCGGAAATTGTCTTCAAAGTCGCTTTATAATTATTATAATGTCTGAATTATTTTAAGTATTCCCTCTAATTATGCCTATATTATATAAGTTTCACTGAAATATTCGAAATACTTATTTTGTGAATGTTTATCTGTGAATAGCTTCAATACTCGCTAATATATTCTACTATACGTACAGCATAAAATGTTATTTATTATAAAAGTCCATGAATATTAAAAGTGACTGTGGGTTACATTTTTAAAAAAGGACAAAAAATCTCTAAATATTCTGACTACTCAACAAAGTAATATATGAAGCTCTGATTATAAATTTAATAGAACTTATTAATTTGTAATTTTGTATAATTATTAGAGTTTTTCCTTTAAAAAAAATAATCATTTAATACGAAATTCTGATATTATATTTAACCATTTAAATCATTTTTGCAGGGTTTCCTGGAATATTACCAAACGGTAAGTAAACCTTGTATTATTATAGTAATTATTTTAAGATAAACAAACATTCATTCCAATTTCTTGCATGATTATAAATTATTTTTTCAGATATTTGAACCGCAGAGGGCCTTACTTGAGGTTCGTCTTAACGATTTATTATCCTCAACTGACGATGGCAACGAGAAAGATGCTCAGGAATTGAAGGTATTATTGTGTATATAGTTCATTTTCTCTGTAATAACATTAAATGTTCAATTTTGGAATCAATATTTACAGAAAATAACAATATATCATTTTGATACTTTTTGTAAACAATTTCTTTTTGAATTCCTTTTATTAAATAAAGTAGTTTAATGGGTAATACTAATAAACCCATACAAATAATGTTTCTTTACGACGGATAGAATAATTTGTTGTCCTTATTTTTTACAATAGAATATTTTCGATAAAAAAATCAATCGATATCATTTTATTATATCTAAACAATTTTTTAACATATATAACATAACTGAAAAAATCTACTTTCATATTGTCTGAATAGATTTCAATAAAACGAATCGTCTAATATCTGAACTGTCCTAATCAATATTTGTAGATATTGTTAATTTCAAGTAAAGAATTATTTTAGCAAGTATTTTCAATTGATATCGTAATAATATTATCTAGATCGGCACACTTTTATTACATTTTGTCGAAATAAAAACTTGCAAAAAGACAAAATTGTCAAATCTTGTTCAGCCCATAATTTTGCTAATAAAGTTTTGAAATAGACCACATCGGTAAATATTTTATCTTTGCACAAGTAAGTACTTTTGATTTTATACATATTATGAGTCCTTATTGTCGTAAATGCTATATTTTCAACAATATGATTTTCTGCAGAAATTTTATTTATGTCAATTTAATCGGTGTTCTATTGATTTGCCATTTTTTATATCAGACGCAGTCTTACGAATATAGCGTAGTAGTTTTCAATCTAGAGAAGATAATTACGATGGGGATGGTATTTTCGATTTTACACCTTATTACTAATTTATTTTTAATTGAAAACTTGTAAAACATTCAAACATAACATTTTGTTAATTTGAAACGACTGTTGCATTCTAATAATTGCCGACACTGTCAAATTTCCTTTCATTTTAAAATGTATTGAACTTATTTGATATATTATACAGTATATGAAGGTTTGTTTTTAGTTTTTAAAAACAAAAAGTCATTTATGCAAAGATTATATTTCAACCAGTTTAATTATAGCATAAAAGCCGACAACTGTCTTTAGAAAGGTGATCATTGATATAATAACAGGAATGAACTGAATACCCCTTCTTCAAATTACACCTCGCTATAATTAGGCCAGAATGGGTGTGTGTACATTTCTTCTCTACATTTATCCAAACCTCGGCTCGTTCATTTTTCACAACTGAAGGAGTTCTGGGAGAAAGCCAAGGAGAGGATATCTGAGGAAATGACATTTTGCGAAGAGCTTCACACCAAGTTGAAAGAATTGGAACAAGCAGTTGCGGAAAATAACGTAAACAATTTATATTTTGTGACTTTTCTGTTTTTTTAAAGAACTAAACAACACATTTATTCATTTGAATGTTTAGACAAAGCCGCAGGCACAACTGCAAGAACAGATAGAGACCTTGCTCAACGACCTTGAAAGCTCCGGTTACCCAGGTCGCGCAAAATCGTCGTCAACAGCGTCAGTAATGGAACGGAAACAGACTAGTACTAGCAACCTACCCCCGGCCTATTCCTTCGGGGAGAAGGGTCTGGCCACAGAGGTCACTCCAACAACAGAAGAAGGCAACACTTGTGATAAAGCTGAGCGCGAATTTCTGACCAATATGCAGAAGAGCACACGGAGATTGAACACCCTACGGGAGCAAATAGACCTCTGCAAGAAGGGAAGTTTTGCACAGTTGGGAGATTCAATTAAGGTAAATTTCATTATTAGAGTATGTTTCTAATTATTAATTTAATTTAATCATTTGTAAATATTATAAAGTTAACTAAATATAAGCGACATCGGTTTTGGAATAAACTCATAAAAAAGTCGCATGTCATTTCACTAGCAGACTAATTATTATGTGAAAATGTGTCTTATCATTATTTTGCTATTTAAGCTACTGTTGATATGATATCAAATTCATAACTGTAATAACTCTGGCAGATTGTACAGACGGAACTCGACGAATGTCTTAAAGATCTTCAGGAAGGAGCGGATCTCCTAAAGAACTTCACAAAAGCGCAACATTCAAATCTAACATTTCTCCTCCACGCACAGAAGGACAGGTACTCGGATTATTTGAAAGAATTTCAGGCTAATCGAGCGTAAGTGTAATTTTAACTTACTTGTAAAGACAACTAGTGCAGTTGGCAGTTCGCACTGATATATAGCAAAATTGTTGATATTAGATAATATTATATTGGTCATTATCCAAATAAGTACAGTTTAAATTACTATTATTACTATTAGTTAAAGTAAATAAATATTTCATATATATTTCAACACTAATCTTCTTCGATAAATCGGAGAATATAACATTTTTATATGAAAATATTGTTTCATATTCCAAATTCCTAAATAGTGTAAGTATTTATAATTAATTAAAAATTATCGGCATGTTACATTTAAAGACGTTTTCAAGTTAGGTTAGTGTTTAATTATCAATAACATATTTTTTGGCTTGAAATACTCATTATGTACATTACATAATTAGCACTGTGCCTAGTAATTTTTATTAATATCTAATTATATATTTACGTTATTATTTAAACAATATACACATAATATGAATTAAATGGATCTCTGTAATAGTTTCAATAATCAAATTAAGTTATTTTTTATGCAACGTTTTTGTTTTAATTAGTAATGCCCGATACATTTTAAATGAAATATGATCATTATGTGAAGCATATGGAATAAACTCACAAGAATTAAAAAAGGGTAAAATTGTCTTTTTCCACAATTACGATACACACAGAAATGTTGTCTCTACAAAATCGATTATCACATTCTTACCATCTTCGTTGGGGCATCTTACCAGACTGTCGTTTTGTAAGTCGTGGTAAACTCTACTTCGTGACTTCGTCAACAGAGGATAAATGTATAATTGTTAGGTTGTAGTAGCAAGTATCTGGTATTCCTGGTTTAAGAGCTTCTTTATTTTCCTAATATCAAAACATATTATTTCAGAATTTTCCTATGTCTATGTTTCTAGAACAACTTTTTATTTAAACATGAATGCTATCAAAAAACAAATTAATGTAAGGTATATTTTTACTTAAACGGTGAGATGTGTTTTTAAAAATTACTAAATCCTGTTTACTATTTGTTAACATAAAAGTTTTTGGGAGTATTCTTTTGAAAATTGAAGTAACACATTGTAAATAAATGACTTAAGTGTTTTATAAAAAGAATGTTGGGTTTTTGTAAAGATGTTGTCTCCAAAAATATGATATATGTAAAAAATATATAATAAGCAAGTTTTAAACATGACATATTTTTAGTCGTTCGATAACACAATTTTCATTTGTAGAGTATTAAAAATTATTCAAAAATTATATACTGTGTTATAATATATAATTTATACAATTCAACCTATAAAGATGCCATGTGCGATGTTTTATTAAATTCATTTGATGCTGCTTTCAAATTCTCTTGATTCTAAAACGTGTTGCCTTCAGATTTTTATTTAAATTGGGGTCAGCGCTGTCTTCGATGCTCAAAGAAAAAAAACAATATTTAAAAGATATGCATCGTTACAAACAAAAGTTGTCTCGGATTATTGTAGTTAAATTAATAATTATATAATTAAGTATACAAATTGTATTTATTGTAATATTTTAAAGGACAATTTCTGATACATTTTTGTGATTATTGTTTCCGATAAAATTATCATCATCATCAAAATCAGTTTATTGTATAAAACTGGGAACCAATTTACAGAGATAACAATGTGCAACAGAAGAGAATTTTAGAGTCAAAAAAGAAAATGAGTCAGTTCGGATCACATAGATTTCTCCACACCGCCCGGTTCTTGATGTCGAGCAGTGTGAAATCGGGGAACTGTCCCCGCAATGGCCTATGAAGCGGAGTCGGCTTTCATGGACTGTTTTGTAAAATATTTGAATTATAAAATTTCCTAGTCACAAAATGATTTTGTCACTGTTTATCGACGAACAAATAAAATCTTGAAACAGTTCAAACTTTTTTTTATAAATAATTATATTCTAGAGTTTTCCGAAATATTCTAATTTTAATTGATTAACTAAGAAACTTCCTCAGTATGAATATATTTCCCCGCTAGGTATAGGTAAGATTATTAATTCTTTTGGAAGAAGTACCCCATATGATTAAACACTTTACCGTTTTGAGGTTCCCCTTAGCTACTACTCACGGTCTCTAGACACAGCTATCGTGTCATCTACCTTAATAAGGTTAATTAATTGTGTGTTCTTCTAAAGGGAAGAGGCCCGTTGTAGTAGCGACTTTTGTTCCTGTCCCAGAGGAAGTACTTGGCAAAATAATGATGTGAGATCATACCGATAAACCTTTGAGACCTAAGTTGTGATATATTCAAATTAGGTTGACATTATACAGTCTGAAATAGCAGAGCGACATTTATGGATTTTAGTATAAAATACACTCTGGAATCTCATCAGACTTCAGTTTTTGCCTTTACATTTACAAACTGTCTGGAAACTACTTGAAAATCACGAAATATAGGAAGAACGGCGTTGTTTACTGAAATTCCTTGACACTTAAGTTTCTATTTTATCAAACATGAACTTGTGAAACAAATTTTCCCATAAACCTTCATCATCTGTTGATATGTCGCTAGGCTATAGTGTAGTCAGACAAATCCTACTACTATGCTAGTCAGGAATGATGTTCTGGAAAAAAAGTGATCATGTTTCACTACATGTTGCTGCAAGTACACTAAAATGCTCCACTCACCGCCTTCGTTATTTCTTCTGGGATTCCATCAAGCAGGACAGAAGAGACAATTTACTTTCAACCAACCAAAATCACCGCTTACAGTCAACAGCGCAAGCAAAACTATTTAAATCTTCCCCAGTTTTCTCTCTCCCCTTCCTCCTCTGCATTCTCCTCCAATATATTGTGTCGTTGTCATCGTCTATTTGGATAGCCCAAGAGGCAGCCATATTGCCAACGGCGGTACAATTGATTACACAGTTATGCACTGGACAGAACCTACAGTCAAGTCAAGTCATGTAAGGATTTTTTACTAAGACAACACAACCAGTCTGACAGATTTGTGTTGCTCTTTCCCGGCCATCCAAGAGATAGAAAAGTATTTTTTCTCCCTCCCCCCCTCCTCCGATGGTGAATATATAATCGGAATTCCTGTGTACAGTTGTGCAGTTTAAGTAAGGTCAAGAGGCAGCAATTGGACACTCAAATTCAGAAGGACAACCCCATCCCTTTCGCTCGAGTTAATACAACACGTCGGAAAATCCCTCGTTCATAACTCCTGTCATAGGAGATCTCTATTTTATTCAGATCAAATGCAAGATCCTCCCAATACGCCTAGATCATCCGGGGAAAATTGGAGTTTAAATCACCACTTGTGCTCTGTGGGGAATTTTGTTGAGTATCACGGTGTCAAATCCTTTCTTGTTGCAATAGTAGGATACTATGAGTGTTACCAAAAGAAATGCACTAGTACAGTAAGTTGCTTCAAATTCTAGAATTCATCTCAAAATAAACGGAGTTTTGATGAACTTTTTCATTTTTTAATTGCATCCAAAAATCCTGTTTTTCAAAATTTATTTATTTATCATAATTCCGTCAAACAGTCGTAACATCCTAAATTAACAATAAAAACACCGGGATATATTAATAACGAATACAATTGTACTTTTATTCACCGTAAAGCCGAGTTTTGCATATATCGATGTTTTGAAATTTATGTTTCACATGAGGTCGTCGTGATCAACATCATAAATTTTATTTACATATTATATTGAGAAGACCGATGTTAAATCAGTTCATATATATCCGCTTCATGCCAGAAGAGTTAATTTTGGAATTCATTTAGCATTGTGCGTGTTATTGTTAATCATAAAGTTATGTCAACTATATATCTATGTAGTCAAAATATCTGATCTCAGTTAATTATATATAATGTTATCTTTATGTATGTCACATAAATAAAATTTCACCTTAAATGATTTCCAAACTGGACAAATTTGTTATTTAAAACATTTTTCTATTCTATAAGACATCTAATATTTGAGTAGAAAAATGTATTGTATGCTATAAGTAAATTTTGAAAAACAGAAATATGTTTTTCACCTTTTTTTAATATCTACCTTTACCATACGTATACCGTAAGAATTTTTTTAAATTCTAGATTAAGATTACAACAATCGGTGTATTTGTTTGTTCGAAATTGTGGCTCTCGTGCAAAACCTTTGCGAAATGTTGCAGATGCTACTCTTTATCAACTTCTTCTTTTCATTTTGAAGCTTTTTATTATTAAACTATATGTTGGCTGTGTGATTATTTTGTATGATAAATAAATAAATGTTTGTAAAAATTGGCGAACTAATAGAAAATATTTCAATAATACACGTCTAAATTCAATCTTGAGCAATCCTTCCTTTAGTTTTATTTGTTTAGTCTTCACCTTTTTTCTTTAACGTATGTCTATAATAAAGAAACATTTTTTTAATCCAAAGATTAATTTTTCTTTCGGTTGTTGAATAATATATAGATATATACTTGAACATGTTTCCAACGTTTGTCATTAATTCTGTCGTAAAATACGGTTGCCTATAGTTAAAATAATTCTATAATTTCAATGAAATGACCTAAGTGGTTAAACTATTCAGAATGTCACCCACCTTTTAATTTGACTAAATGGTGTCTTAAATTATTAGATTTATTCTAGGAATCAATTAAATGAAATCAGTAAAATTTCAGAATATATTTATTGACACGGAATCCTAAAAATTAATTTAAAAATCAATTCAAATAATTTATCGATAAGAACTTTAGCCTGTTTATTTATTTCAGTTGACATAAAAATGTAACTTTTAAATATTTTTAAATGGTAAATAATAACATAAATTTTAAAGCGCAATTGTTCGAACAACTTGTTGAAGTATATTTGGGCAAAAAATGGTGTAATCCTATTTTATATTAAACTCTACAGACACGATTTTATTGAAATTATAAAAACCGGCCTGCTTATGTAAAACGAATTGTCTGTTTTATCCGAGCGTTCCATTCCGCTGTTGTATAGGATTCCGTGATTTATTGATATATATATATATATATATATATATATTACATTTGTCTAACAAGCTTAAAAATTCTGTAATTATTCGTACATTAAAATTTGAAACCTTATACAATTAAATTTCTTTTGAACATATAAGCACACTATATAGGGTCATATACAATAATTTAAAAAAATTGATTTGTTTAAAATATTTTTATAATATATTCGAAATTTGAGACATTTTAATAAAGAATTAATTATTACATACTTGTTTTCCACAATTAACTTTGCTTTAGAACAATTGTTTATTTTTAATGCGTTTCATTTTGAGTGTAGAATGGTATAGTATAAAAATTTTAAAAAAAATCTTGATTATTATATTTAAAACTGTATTTGGAATTTCTTTATTTCTCTAAAAACAAGATGACACTAGAAATTATTGAAAAACATAATAATGGAAGAAAGGTTTGTTCGAATTTTTA
>JAUZNC010017226.1:0-43332 GCA_034780395.1 Vannuccia rotundouncinata | reverse complement strand
CAGAGATAAATTCCATTCCATAACTTTTAGCATTATTCAATTAATATAATGAAAAACAGGACAAAATTTACAAATGTTATATTTTTTACCCAGTTTTTCGATCCAATCTTTTCTCCTAGAATCTTTTACATATGTCAATCAAAACACAATCAAGGCATGATTGTTAAGCATTTAATTTTCAAACCAAAACACATATTACTATATTGCTGGAACGACCTAGCTATTTTTGGATAGACATTTATGTAACCCGATTTTAAATTCACTTTAATATTTAATTATTTGACGAATTATACTTTACTGGAATAAATACTTGATTCCGACGTCTTCTCTCAGTAAATGGATGGAAAATGCACACCGCTGGCAAGATTTCGTTGATCAACTCACTTTGGAGAAAAAGAATTGGGATAAGATCGAATACAGCCTACAGCCCTCAGAAGAAGCTTCAAATAATTCCGATTCCACTGATGTGGCTGAGGTCAGTTCTCATGGATTCTATTTCCTGTGTATATAATATGTCGTAAAGAAAGCTTCCTATAAAATGAACAAGTGAATCCTTTTGTTAAACAAGTAATCTATATAAACACCGAGAAATAATTAATTACAATGTTAGTTATCCGAGGTTTATTTTTTTCCTTATTTTTTCGAATAAATCAAGCTTCATAATAGCAGAATGAAAACATTAAAGGGTTTCACTTGTGTCCTTTTAATCGTAGTTATATAAAATATTGTAACCTTTCTATATTTGAAGTCGTAATTTAGAAAATATTGAGTTCCAATTGTTTACTTAAGATGACCAATCTATGATACTTAAAAAACAGTATCTATCGATTTGAAATCGATACTTTATACCTACTAAGCAGACATTTCAGTATTTTCAGAGTGTGAATATATGGTTTCAAGGTTTCAATATATGAATTTATTGATTATTAAATAAAAGTTACATCTAACAGGAACAGATAAAACGCAATATTATAAAAATTTGGTATAGACGTATTGCTCATAAATTCAAACGAATTGGACTAACATAAAATGTGGGCATTTTCTTTTTCAACTGAAGTTTATTTTACGAGTGACAACACACCTTGACAACACTTAAATAACTTTGGTATCTATTACATTTCAGTCGTCTCTGAAGGAATTTCTGAAAACCTTTGATCGTCTGGAGAAGTCTGGCATGGCCTTAGTGGCCACTTGTGCCGACACCGATGCTATTTTCGTCAAGACTCAGCTGGCTGAACTGCGCACTCGACTGGAGACCATTCAAAATTCAGCGCCTGGATCTTGTCGTAATGATGGTAGCACCGGGACAGACACAGAACTGAAGGGTCGACAATGCTCATCTCCATTGTCTGATGAGACGGGTAGTACCCAGAACAATGCACAAGGAAATAATACTCCAACATATGTGACTGCGAACGATCAGTAAGTTAAAAAAAGCATTTTAAATAGTACGTGAAAAAATACCAACTTTTAAGAGATAAAACTTATTTTAAAACGACCGTTTAGCTCAAACCACAATTTTACCAAAATAGAAGTCATTATCTAGTTGTTTTATTGAATTTGTGATTTACAGAGATAATATTTTCTAAATTATTATAAATAATCTGTAAAGAAATCGCTTTTTAAATATAAAAAAATATTTCATGTTAAATAAAGAAATGAAAAAGTAAAGAAGATTTCAACATTTTTAGAATGTCAAGATTTTGTATTAATCAATTAATGAACAAATGTTTATCAGTATATTCACTTTTTTGTTACATGTTAATATATTTCTTTTCTAAATTTTTCATTAAATAATCAACTATCACAATATATTTTATTAGATCACAAAGAGAACGAATGAAAGTGTAGATTTTTTAATAATTTACAGAAATTATAACGTTTACAGAGTTATATTTGTTCAGTTTTCCAAATTCAGGAAGTTTTTGTATAATGTCATGGATAGTTTAGAATTTATAATTTATTACTAAATATTGAAATGATTTGCTTCAATTGATGTTGAATGCTTCATGTTGCATGTTTTTATCAGATGTTTTCCAACAAAGGGTTCATCTTCATAGACGAATAGGTTCAAAGTGAGAATTATTAATTATTCAGATGACATCCTATAATATATTACTACAAGAATAATTTTCAGTGATTTTCATTTTTGACATAAAAAATATAGTTTGATCATGGTTCATACGATAACAATATTGTTTTTTTCTGTTATAAGTTTTCAGTTACATCTCCGTATTGAAGCAAAATCTGTGATATAATAACTGAAAATGTGAATGTGACCCCTTCGAACATGGATGGACAAAATAAATTGGCTTCCTTATAGTCCTTTTGCAAGGAAATAATTAAACTTGGGTCACCCGAGTATTAGCTCGCTGTACGCAGCAAACTATACGTATATTTAATTTGAGAGTTTGTAAATAATGATCAATAGATGTACCGATTTATATTAATTGAAACATGAACAAAATGTGTTACGCATATACCGAACTAGGATAAGGTGATTCAATGCGGTAGATGTTTTGCAGCTGTATATCCGAATGTCATTCTGGTGAATTTTATTTAATATAAATTACAATATTATAAAGTTCGTATTACTTTTAAGCATAATTTATTGACGCTAAAATGTAATGTTTATATATTATGCATATAAGATAAATAATAACAGGAATATTTTACAAAAATATGGATATAATTAGAATAAGAATTATAACTAATTTATTACCTAAAAATAATAAATTTCTTTTGACTATTTTTTGGTAAGATAGAGCAACGTGTTAAGTTAAATTCCATAGATATTAAATATATATATATATACCTAGAAAATTATCAAGCATATAGTAAGAATCCTTGTATTGGTTTCGTTTTTGCCAACAATTGGCAAGAAGCATGATTTTAAGCTTTAATTGTTATAGTAAAAATCAGTTATATCTTTTAATTTGTAATGGAAAAAACTAAATAGAATGTAATCAAAAAGTCAAATTATGCCCTTAATTGTTGCAGTTCTGTCGATGAACAGTTTTCTAATTTGGCTGAACAACGAACGATTTTATCAAAAAAAGCAAATTTTTAAATTTATATTGGTAAGACAGCCAATCAGCTCTCAGGATTGGCATAAGATACTATAAATATTGAAAATTATAGATAGGAAGTACAGTTTCCGGGATTTGAATTTTACAACATGAAGAGATACACTATACAACTATAGTTTGTGCTATAAATAGATTTTCATCCATGCCTTTTTTCAGAATGCAACTACCACTCAATCCTGGAATATCTTTGAGTTTGTTGGTAAAGTATATCTTTAGCTGGAATCTTTAAAAAAAGTTCTTAATTATTTATCAACCGCGAAAACCATATATATAAGTCCTATAGGTGAAAAAATTAAATTAAACTCGCTTTATAAATAAGATAATGTTTACTTTTCTCCTGTAGCAAATCTCTTGGGAAATGGCGTTCAAACTGACGTTAGGCTGTGTCTTAAATGTATTGAATTTAGTCCTTAGTCATCAAAAAGTCATTAACTTTTCTTAAATTTCGCTCAAATTTACAAGTGGCTTCAATCCCATCTTCCTCCAAAGCCTTTATGGCTAATGATAGGCAACTTACTTAGTTTGCGAATCACTTTTTAATTGCTTTAGTCCTGGCATGACAGTTGTATTTAAACCTTGTGTGTCCCAGTATAATTTATTCACAGATCAATAATTAAAACCTGAATTGTGCTTTTTGAGTGTTGCAACAGTTCCTTTCCTCCATCCGTTGAAATCATTTTTAAACAACATTGTTAAATGAAAGAATCCAAAACAGATTCCGTCAAGTAAGCTAACTAGTTGACTATCAGTTTAAATTTACTTTAATGACGTTTTAGATTTATTATTCATTGAATCTTTAACTGTCTCGGTCAATTTAAAATCAATAGAATACTGTACTAATAGTCAGCTCATTTTACTATTTTACTTTTTAGAAAGGATGGTGCAAAAAAATTTCATGGAAAAGGTTTTTCGCTAATATTTATTCCAACTAAGATAATACGTTCATACCCATTTAATACGAAAATATATTTTGAAATATACGGTATCTTTTAAAATATTCTTTTAATTATATAATAACTTTTAGAATACCTTTAAATAAAAATATACCCTTTCAAAAATCGTTTTAACAGTGAACCTGGCAATATATACTTGGCATTCACAATCTAATAAATATTAATCTTTTATCCAGAAACAAATTAGACGGTTGAATTATCTACACGAAACTCCCGTTAGCAACCTATTTAATACCATCTTCAAGAAACAGTGCTAATTGAAACATACTGAAGCGAGTGTGTCCCTTATTTAAAAAAAATTATTTAAGAATTACGAACATGTATTTACGAACACGTAAAATAGTTATAAACTAAATATATATATTAACCAATTTATTATATTTCGTTCTCTTTTATGGTAGAACTGGTACGTATTGATTTTATATAGTTGAGTCGGATATCTAATAGGAACTGTCAGAATATTAATTAACAAGAATTATAAATAGTAGATTATTATAGAAATCCTAAGTGCAGTTGAGAGTGAGTTATCTTTCTTTATACTTTTATTTCATTTACAATTATTTGTGAATTTATTAATTAACTAAATGTTTCCTATCTCCGTATTTGCTACACCTAAATGCTATGGGGTACTATGATATCCAATTTATTTTCTTCAAAGAATTAGTTTATGTGTTTTTTGAATTACAGTAATTTCTTCTTGGAGACAATTCGAAATATAATAAACAGTTGAACTTATTCCAATTATTCAATTTACGGCTGTGTTGAGCCTCATTTGGAAAATGAAGTATTTTATAATCTATGCTAATGCGCTTATCAAGGATCTTATTTTAGATCTAGAATAATCTATATAGCACATTACAATTTTATCTATTAGATAAATAATAAACGAAAACATAAGTATTCAAAAATGTACATAATGACTGTACGAGTATGCGAAAAAAGTCAGTTTCTTTGCGAACCATAATTCCAAAAAATGTCAATGATCCTGATATGATCAGGGGGCAGTTTACAGGACCAAGATGAACATACTTCTAACTTGCTTTTCAAAATATTTATCTCAACATATTATATTGTTTTAATAATCTATATTTATTAAGAGATAGCAAGTTTTTCGTTTATTAAAACCTGATTATCCACCTCCTGTTTCCAGGGAGCAGACAACATGCAACACTTCACGTAGCTCGTCCGTCAATACCGGATCCGAGTCCGAAGAATCTCAAGGCCACTCAAGTCGGGAGACTGTGAAGGACGCCTTGACCACTGTGGTGAGTGGAGGAGCTTCCACAGCCACATCAAGAGGTGCTGCAGAGGTGGCAACGGTGGGCGCGTCTGTGACGGGATTGCTGGAGAAGCTGGAAGGGCTGCGAACACGGGCGACTCAATTGAAGTCGAATACATCTTCTGAGACCGGTGGAGAACCTTCAAAGGCGATCAGCCTGGAGGAGTTGAAGAAGATGGTGGCTGAACTCAAGGTGGACTTTTTAAATTAGGAAGAAAAGAGAGTTATCAGTTATCAGAATAGATTAATTCAAATATTTTAATGTTTGCGTCCAGTTCTAATTTTGACTATTATTTAGATTTTCAAACTAGCCGTTCTATATAACATCTCTGATTTAATATCTTTGTATTCAAAATCCGTGACACTATCATTTGACGCAGAACATTGAATAAACATGGAATCAATCTATTACAACGTCGTCTAAATCAATAACATCCTTTAATGGAAATCAATTTCGACGGAAGAAATTGTTTCATTAGTCTGAACAATATAAAGAATAATTTAGTTTGATTAAATTTTACTCCCCGGTGTGTTTTCTTAAACTTACTTCAAGAATGGTTTCAAAAGGAAGAAGCATAATAAATTAACTAAAGTATGTTTCGAACTACTTGAAATCGCTGGAAAATCTGGTCAAACCTTTGCATCCTATTTCCCCCACCTCTCTTTCTTACTCGCTTGCTATCTCTCTGACAAATTAAAAGAAAATCTCAAGAAGCCATAAAGCTAGCGCCTAACAAACGGTTCCTCCCCACAGCTACAGTAATAGTAGAGCCTGTTGTACGTAATTTAACGATCACTCTTTTCACTTTTGATTCAGCCATCCATCCAAATACAATCTGCTCTAGGGTTGTAATCTTGACTGGACTGGAGAGTTCTAGATTTTTCGATTAGCTTCAAATTGTCCCTCTTACGCTATATTGCAGTCAACAAGTGTAGAAGTTATAGGCTGTTACTGCATCCTAGATGCCAA
Organism: Vannuccia rotundouncinata; assembly: GCA_034780395.1. Taxonomy (NCBI): domain Eukaryota; kingdom Metazoa; phylum Platyhelminthes; order Proseriata; family Coelogynoporidae; genus Vannuccia; species Vannuccia rotundouncinata. The sequence continues at coordinate 37,041 of JAUZNC010017226.1, read as the reverse complement.
TCCTACCCGATTTATGTTGATTTGCCTGTGTAAACACTAGCATGATATTGATGTATTCTGTTCATACTACAATCGATTTATGTTTCGTATATTAAAATATTTTAACATTTACGCTGCAGAAAATATTGATATAAATGAATGAATGTTTACAAAGGAACTGTCATGGGTTAATACAGAAAATTCTTCGTTGGAATATCTTTCGTTTTTAGGTTTAATTTTTGAATTATTTAATTACGCTATCATTGCCGCGTAGTCTTTATATGACTCGCTTCCTTTATTATTTCTTCTATTAATTCCTTTGAAATATATTTTTGAAAGATTTCCTTTTCTTATGTGTGCTCCTAATTAGATCAAACTTTTTATATTGCAATGTTTCTACACAAATTGAAGCCTTACATACTAGATAAAAGCTCTCTATCTTCTTAATTGAAACAAATATTTTATTATGGAAAACGGAATATTTTTGGTAATGATGCCATCCTATTATTTAAGGATGTATTAATTTTCTTTCATTTTAACATTTCGGCAATATATTTATAGTGTGCTATATTTCAATTATCTGCACAACCAATACATCCAGTACCGTAAATGATTCGAATAATATAGTTTTCAATATCATCTCAGAGTTGCCTTTATCATTATAGCTTGCAGAAAATAATTATTATGACTCTGAGTTTATAATCACACACATTTAGATGTACGAAGCCTTAACTAGGTATCCTCTAATTTAGCTCTATTATTATTTTAACCATTAATTTTCAGACTATATCACTCTTAATTTGTCATAAATTTGGTTAATTTAAAGACAAAGCCAGGAGCATCAATGTATTAACAATGTATATGTATGTACCTTATAGCAACCCTGTTATCATGCTTTGCATTAAATACGTTCTCCATTGATTTTATTTGAGATATCTTTGTGTTGTCTAGATTGGAATACATTTATTCTCAAAGTTAAAACAATCCGGAGAGAATTTTTAAATTTAAGACTAAATATTGTGTCTAATCAGCCAACAAGAATTTTCATTTCGTCATGTTCATTAAAAACAAGAACCAATGCATCTATTTAAATAAAGCCAATTATAATCTAACGCTAACAATTTAACACGAGTATATACTTTGAAAATGATGTTTTGAATTCTTTCATTTTACTAAAAAAAAAATCAGTCTCCAGTAAATATTAACAACAATTAGCAGAGTATTGATTGTTTTTCCTATCAATAATTGATTGAAAATAGTTTGAAACTATAATTCGATATTCAGAAATAAGACAAAATTGTAAAAATTGCGAAAGGTCAATTTTCTTAGATTTTCGAGTTTATTTGATTAAATCTTTTCAGGTCAGGGAATAAGTAACTTTTGTAAACTGGAATGAAGTTGTTAGTTTGTTTGATGAATCCTCATAAATATAATATTTGTTAATGTTCAGACAATTGGAGCCGAAATACAGTCTGGTGAGAACACGGTCAGCACACTCATCAACCAATCAAAGTCCTCCTCGCAAACACCAGCCGCAGCGGAAGGAGACGCGAACAGACTCGCCCAACTCTCGCGAGTCTGGACCGCCGCCCGCAAGTTGATCAGTGAGCGTCAGACAATTGTGTCAAAGATCGTGGAACAGTGGGAAGAGGTGGAAGCTCTCACCACGGATCTTCTGGGCTTCATAGTTGATGGACGCCGGAGTTTGGCCGAGATGGACCAGAACAGAACGCATCTGGTGAGGAGGGATCTTTATACCTGCTGCACAGTAAAGTATTATAGACGTCATCTTTGTAACCTTGGCAGCCGGAGATACGCCAGGAAATGTTGGACACACGACTCGACTCCTTTTCTTCTCTGTCGTCGTCAATCTCTCTCCTAGTAGAAGACTGTCGAGCAGCCGGTCTGGGGAGGCCCGAAGAACTGCTCTCAGACGCCGGCCGCTGTGAGGAGCAGTGGCGGGCCTACTGTGTTGATCTTGGCTTTTTAGAGCATGATGAAGGCATTCAGGTGAGGAGCCAAAGTTTGGCATCAGAAGTTTCTAAATTATAAATGGAGAGTTGTATTTTGAAAAGTATGAAAACAAGTCCATGCCCATAAGCTGGTATTTGAATACAAGTTATGTTGTATCCATAAAATTTCATCTTATGTGTAAATTATACCTTTTTGTGGGGTTTCCAGGAATTTGTGATGTACTTTAGAATTTGGGCATATGGGAAATATAAATAAAACGCATGCATCTGGATGTCTTCAATTAGGGGATATTGAATACTAAACTGCATGTCAAAATAACTAATGAAACAGAAAACCTGTCTGACAACTGGGTCAATAACTCGATAGCTTTTTGTACATTTTGTATTTTCAGAATATAAGATATTTACACTAAATTTGTGCATTTATTTTCAATGTGTGTTGTTAACTAATTCACTATTTTTAAAGAAGACTATATATTATATTGTTGCATTCTATAACCACTGTCTTTTCAACACAAATCGTTAAAACATGTCAAAAGAGAGATGCAACTGTTAAAATTATATGTATAATAATAATTGTCAACACTATTTTTTTATTTAAAATTTTTTTCATAAAATATGTAAAGTATTTTTTTTACTTTGTTTAGAAATGGATTATAATATTTTCAGAATAAATCAATAAATACTTTTTTAATATTATCATAGGATGACTTGATAGCTCTGGAAAAATGGATGAAGCATGTCGGAAAATTTTTGCAGAATATTCCAGAATCTCCAGATTTTGAGGAAAGTCATATTCAGGTATTTTTAAAATATAAATTATTTTTAAACATAGATTGTTGTGATTTAAGTGGGGTTTTGAGGGGTCTTTTTGAATTATCTATTTACTCAATTTTAAAATTAATATCATAATTATTTGTTATACATACAAAGTATACTGCCTTATTATTAAAAACGTTTATCCTTCTTTATAATTGTACTTCAATGGATAATATTTTAAGTTATTTTATATAAATATATGTTAAAATCATTAACATACCATTAAACTTACTACTTTTGATCAACGAGTAGTATAAATCTTTTTAGTGAAATATACTATTTGACGGTTCATGAATACCACAGAAAATTAATATTCTATTCTTTCTTTTTACATGTTATTCTAATCTCTTACCAGCGGTATATAAAATCCAGTTTTTAAAAAATATTTTTGCAGTGATATGTTTTTAATATCATATTTTAAAAACAAAAAATTTATGTTTTATAATATAGAATTTATAAAGGATACCTTTCTTTTTTAGTGAATTTATCATGGTCTGTGTTTTATAACTAAAATTTAAAATTATTACTCGCTATAAACATAAACAAAATATAAAAACATGGTAGCATAAATATAAATTATAGAAAACGTCTAGCAATAAAACAAAAATGACTGTATGGATTAAAAAATTCTCTAGCTAGGTAATTAAAGTTCATTTATTTATGTAACATACTAATTTATTTTCGAAGTGTATTTTCGAATTAATGTTTTTAGTCTATGTAAAATTATATGAACATTATTATCGATTACAAAATGTGTCTTATTTACTAATTCAAAAGCGAAAATTTAATGTACTAGGTACATAACGTAATAGTCAAAACTAGTTTAGCATCTTATAACTTAGAAACTGTTTTAATGTACGTATTACTATATTATATAGTATTATATTTTTAGTTTTTTATATATTTTTTATATATTTTTAATGTATTTTACGCTTTTAAAAGCTGTTCTAAGTTATAAGATGCTAAACTAGTTTTGACTATTACTTTATGTAGTACATTACATTTTCGCCTAATGAATTTGTAAATAAGACACATTTTTTAATCGATATTAATTTTACATAGACTAAAAACATTATTTCGAAAATACGCCTTCAAAAATAAATTAGTATGTTACATAAATAAATGAATTTTAATTACAGCTACATAATTTTATAATCCAAACAGTCATATTTGTTTTATTGCTAGACGTTTTCTATTATTTGTATTAATGCCATAATTCTATATTATAGAACATTAATTTATATTTACATTAACTCTATATATTAAAACAATGATTTATAAATTGTTTTCATTTTCATTGTGATAACAATTATGTTGAGAGATTATTTTGTTACTATCAGTAGGACTTGAAATAAATAATTCATTCTTAACCTCCCATATTTTCTAAATGATGCAAAACATTATTTTAAATCTTTATTTTTTTTTATTAAATGTCGCTTATTTTTAACTAAATATAAATTTTAAATAATTTTTTCCATTTATACATTATAACAATCCCCTATATAATATGTGAAAACGTCGGGCAAACGTCTTGTTCAATATAGCGTTATTTCTCGTATTTCAGAACTTCCTTCATGAGCTGTCTGGCTACAAACCGGTTCTTACTCGACTGCTAGTGTACTATAAACTCCTGCTCACTGTTGCCAAAGATGTCCCTCTTTGCAAGCTGAGTATGTCTTTATTTCTGCAGGAATATAGAATAACCTAACTTTAACCACTAATATCTATTATATCAATCATAGTAGTGTAATTAAAACATGTTTTCGTCAAAGGTATTCAACATTAGTTTTTGGTTCAACATTTTTGATAGTATATATTATATATCACTTTTAGTATTCCGTTTAATAATACCGACATTTAATTATTAATATGCACGTATTCCAATATCTCCAAGGATAAATTATAGTAAACAATAACCTCCCATATATATTATATAATTATATATACTTTCATTATTATAATAAATATAAAGGCCACCTTCCTGAATTATTCAACAACCTAAGAATATTTATAGAAGATTCTTAGCTGTGAGTAATCAATATGATTAATCATACATATAGAAAATGTTTGCTATGCAAATGTAACAATGTTGAATGGAAAAATATATTCTTTAATTAATTTTATCAATGCGTGTTTCTGGTATAAACTATCAGAAGGGAGCAGTTAGTTAATATTTAGTTATTATCGTTTCGAGCTATTTGTTATACTCTGTTCAAGTTTAGTAATTCCATTTTGGATGGATAGGTAATATAATGTTCCCAAAGGGGTGAAGTTAGACACAATTACAGACGCACACGCACCACGAGCAGTTTGTGGATAAAGCGAGGCGCTAAACTCGCCATGAATAATGAGTATATCGCCATTTGTAGCCGGAGCGAAACTTGAAATTCCGAATCTGCGTTCCCTAGAACTGATGATGATAGTTAAGGAAGACTGTTCATTTTCAGGCTCCACTAACAGCTGGATCATGCTCTACTACTACACACAGCCAACGATAGCTAGCTTGCTTGCTCCAGCTGTGAAAGCGCTCGTGGCTTGCTGACAAGGAGTGAAGAAGAAGAAGAAGAAGAAAGGGAAATGGAGAGATGGTATCATCTTTCTCCTCCACGGCTCAATTATTTGGATTGGCTTGATCATGGGGAATCATAGACGTAGGTAGAAAAGTGGATCTCCCTCCCTGACTTCTCTCGTCACCAGTTGGCTAAATATAGGACGTCAATGGGGAGAGAGGAACTCTGCTCTGACGAGTTTCCAGGCTCCCTCTACTCGCTTGTTTCGTCTCTCTCTCTCTCTTCTCTTCCCTTGTCTTTCTCCTCCTTTCTTCTCTTTTCCTGCACAGTCTCCATCTCTCCCTTCTAGCCGGGATTTCTCCTCTGTTTGCAAGCTGGCAGATATCGACCTTCTTCCTCATCTCCTTGCCTGTAAGTGCTGAAACAGACAGCCAGTTTCCATTTCTTCCAGGCTGTGCGGGTGTCTTGCGGGAATTTGTGCCTATTAGCAGCGCGCATTCTTATCCTCCCAGCACAGAGAAACCTTGGCATTCCTTATAAAAGCCGACTAAAAAGTCATAAACGCCATCCCAACAATCAACCGGAATGTACTCCACGGAATCCTTTCTTCGATAAAACACACCCACAGACACCCACCCCTAAGATAGCCACAAACGGATGTGATGGATACAAAAGGATGATCCCTGAGCAAGTGAAGGAATCAGGGAACCCTTTCCGGTCCTAGTCATGAACTATCTCAATCCAGTATCGCGTCTCTTCTCCAACTTGCGCCAAGTGGTCACTGATTTCGTCGAATCTGACGATGACGAAGCCGGAGGCGCGGTGTCCTGCACCAGCGAACCTCCGCCGCAACTCAGGGAAAAATTACCACGACAACTGACTGCCGATCGCACGACAAGTCAAACCCCGCCCTGCACCTCCACCGCAGACGAGCCCGTACATCGTGGCGACTCGGTTGCCCACGACCAACGGAACAACTGGGCCACTGACAAGGCGGACCTGTCGGCTTCACCGTCCCCCGTGCACTCCACGGTGTCGCACTCCTCCTATGTGTCCTCGGTGCGCGATTCCACCGGTGAGACTGAGGATCCTCGCGATTCTGTCAACGAGGATAATTGTAGCGAAAGCACTCTCTCCTCTCATGACAACTTTAATGCCGCGAGAACGGCCCAATCGCCGGTGGATTACAACTCCGACCACAGCAAGACACCTCAGGGACGCCACAACAGATCGCCTTATTCGGGGGAGGAGAACGACGACTGTGGCACCATTGTTGCTAGTAAAGTGTGCAGTTTAGCCAGCGCAGGTAGCCCGGGGGACACCTATCAACTTGGAAACCATCGTAATGAGGACAATCAAAGTCACTCGTCCTCTGAAAACCAGAGTGACTATAGTAAATCATCTGCGGGCTCCGTTGTCCAGCAAAGCTCGAGTAAGTTTAGCGTTTAGGTTCTAGGGCGCCTTAAATACTTCGTGTCTATTATTATGCTCTTATGATGCTAAAGTTACGTTTGTGCATATCGATTAGGTTATTTAATGGTTCTAGTTATATATTTTATTAACCCCGGGATGGATATAACCTGGTGGCATTATAGATTCATTTTAATTGGGGATTTATGCTAGTATAGTTGTTTTTATTGTCTATATTATTTTTCTATCGAAAGCTTATCTTGACTTGGCAGACAATAATATTGTGCATTATAGGTATAGAGCTGCAACTGCTATATTAAAGTGGTTTGTGTATCAAATTGTACAGAAATAATCGATTGATGTTATTTATTAATATTACGTCTGATTTCAGTGCCGATTCTCTGATAAATGTTTTATATTTTTCTCATAAATTTTCCCGTCAAACAAAAAAAAATAGTCAAAGAAACCAGCCGCACTTTGCCTAGATTTTAAAATCATATGATTTATAATTTTTTAACATTCCAGATATTTAAAAATAAAGGATTATGGAAGAAAAAAAACTCAAAAAAGGAGACGCTAAAAGTTGAAAAAGTTAAACTGTTTTAAGAGTAGTTCAAAGAACCTTTTTTCTAGGATTAAAAGTTTTATTATTAAGTCAATTAAAAATTATAGAATTATATATTGAAAAAATAGATTAATTGATTTAAAAAGATAAATTCATTTGTACGTAACTTTATGATACACTCCAGTTTTTGATTATTATTGGTCTACATGGTCATTCTATAAAACAATATATTCTTTTCATGAATATTTAAACTTGTTTTAGATTATAATATATCTATAGTGTAAATAAATACTTACTTTATTTATATATTTAACCTACATCATATATATATTTCAAAATTCTATTTTGATAATTATCCAATGACAATTGAGCATAATATATTGATTTAAAAACAGTCTGAAATTTTTTGTTCAAAATTGAACTTCAGTAATAAAAAAAGTTTTAATTCAAAACGTAGCATAAGAAATTATATTTATTTTTAAAAGATGTAAATGTACGTTGTTTTTAAAAGTGCTTGTGAAAGATGAGTGTTGTACATTTATAACTCCATAACCAAATAAACACTGTCCCCTGGGGCAGATTTTCATTTGAGAATTGAAACTTGAGATATCTGTCATATTTACATAATTGGAAAAATTTGTCTGAGCTAAGATCGAAAATTATAAACAAACTTGTCTTGCTCTCGATATTTTTTTTAAAAAGTTTAAATAAATGTATTGTCTATACAACTTAATGAAATATAATTAAATAACTTGATTAAATAGAATTAGAAATAATTGCCATAGTCAAAATAATATAATTTATTGATTATTTTATACTAATTTATAAAAAAATTATTTTCATTTAATATTTTTGAAAAACTATTTCAAAAAATTCAACAAATCAGAATTTTTAACTAGGTACCTATGGTACTAATACCGGGAAACATTCTACAAATATACATTAATAAAATAAAATACAAACACTCTCTGTGAAAAATTAACCGCTACCGAAATTGTGCTTACACTATATATACGTTGTACAATACAACACAAAGAACATTTTAATTCAAAGAGAAAATTTCTAATTGATCAAACGTTTTGACTATTTGATCTTCGTCAATAAGTTTACAAAAAAACAAAAAATTATAGTTTATTTCGATATTTAGAATAAAAAATGTCTAAAATATATACCTACATTTGTCGATAGCTGCATTAAGTCATCTTTTTCCTATACGTTTTACCGTCTTCATAAGATTTGAGATTTCATTAGTTGAAAAGGTTTCTGAAAAATTGCTTTCAAACTCGAGAATTTATTTCCAGCATTAAAACTTGACATTTTTATTATAAGATTTTTGTGTATAGAAATCAAATAAAATTATATTTTATTAACAATAAATATAATTAATAATTTTTTTTGTTAATGTTAAATTTAAGAATAAAATTATGCAGAAAATTACCATTTACTTGTATACTAAATATAGTAAAAATATTGTTTTGTATTTAAATGGATTTTATGTTCTTTATAAACTACGAATCATTATATCATATCGCTGATATTATTGAATTACAGATTGGATTTTTCTAAATAACAACTGTGATCAATATTCTATTGTTTCTTCCTGAATTGAATATACTGTAGTATTTTTCTATTACTTTATGATAGTTTTATCCATTAAAAGATAGTTATAGATTATATATACCTACTTATTTAAACTAATATCTTGAATATAGATGATGAAGAATGTTACAATAAAGTTAAATATTATGTGATGCGAGCCATTTTAAAGAAAATAAGCTATTATAAAACTTTTATTAATCAAACTTGTTCTAAATTCTTAAATAATGAAATTTTTGTAATATGTTTTTTTAATCAAAATTTCTTTAGATAGCATCACTGTTTTTGTGTTTTCTCCAATTTTTCTATAATGAAATAGTTATGCTATAATCGCCGTTTAGTACAATATAAAATAGATAACGGCATGCAGCAGCTTTTATTATTAGTATAAATCGTTAATAATGATCAGGCTGGCTTGCTTATGACACTTTAATGTCATCCCATTTATGGTATGATTTCTTTGATAACATTTACCTCATTATCGACCTAAAGAGCAATATCATGAAGATATATCAAGGCGTGTTAAAACTAGTTTATTCCCTAGAAAAGGTTGCCATCCTTCGAGCTATAAATCCATCAATAAACAGTAGATACAATACCCCATAAGGTTGCTAAACTGTCAGGGAGTGGGTCTAATTGAGGGGGTGATTGCTACGCGGAAAAGTTCCTAGTAAATTGAAGCGAATATTGTGTCCGCCAACCGAGACAAAAGATTGAAAATAATTTTGTAGAAATCAATAAATTTAATAAAAATAAATTAAATCTTTCCCTAGGGATTTTTTGTGGTTATAACAAAATTTATTTCCTCTAATGTCTAAATACAGATTACCGAGAAATGTAATATATAAAAATCAGTTTCATATTAATTGTGTTTTAGCAAGTTTTAAAAAAATGAATAACGTTCAAAATAACTTTTATTATCTGCTATAGTTAAGCTAGGATAGTTGAACATAATCTACTTACATCTGAAATAAGTTTCCTCAATAAAATGAACGCCTTAGTTAACCTTGACCAACTTTTCCAGTTAATGACGTCAACCAACGATGGAACGACACGTCAGACCACCTACACACTAGAGTGGACCAATTAAAGGGCAACAAAAGCAACTATGTCGGGGCTGATGGCACGACCAAAGAGCTCTCGTTGGAGAAGCTACATCGAGACCTGGACAGCTGGTTATCTCGAGTTGAAGTGGAAATTCAGGGATTGCAGGCGCAGGGTCCTAGAACAATGGAGGAGTGTCAGCAGAAGTTACAGGTGGGTGAACATGAAGTGTTTTTCTAAAAAACATTATTTTTTAATCAAGTGACTTTCAAAAGATTAGTTATTTTTTCGTTTTAGTAATAATTTACATTTCACTACTTTTTTATTCAATAATTTTTACTAAAACTTTATTTTTTGTAAAACGCAATTTTCATATATTTATGTAAAAAAATAACTCTATAAGTACAGCTGAGTTTCACATGATTTTGTAGAATTAAAATGGAATGAAAAAAGTGGAATTTATTTAATTAACATATTCATAAATTTTTGTAGACATCTTCAATAATAAATATAATTTCAATTTAAATATGAGTTGATGGATGTCCTAATGATTATATCTTGAATGGAGAGAACTTAATTAATAAAGATAGTTGTTTATCAAAATGAATTAGTACCTATGCAATCAATAGTATTTTTTATTGATTGACAAGTGTTAACGTTTTTAAAATTTTACAATAAATGAATATACGTGCAACCAATGAAGCAGATATCTGAAATTATTTTGAATTTTTCTAATTAATTCATTCTGTCAATCAACTTTTTACTTTAATTCAAACTATTTCGACAAGGAGCAGCTGCTTCAAATTTAAAACACGTTCGAAATTTTGATTACTACTTATGGAAGCTCTGTCCGTTCGTATAACTTATACTGCTCATGTTGAATTGTATAGTCACCAACAGTACGCATTATATAATAAAAGATTCCTACCAAAACAGATATTTGCTAAATGTAACGAACCGAATCTCAGTCATTTTTGTTTTTTGATCGATAAATTTAATTTTAATAATTTGTTTTAAATATTTTATGTTGGTCAAAATAAAACATTATCTTTGCCATTTATTTGTATGATTTATAGCATTTTATTTGTGTATACTTATGTATTTAAGCTTTCATGTTAAGTAATAAGAAGACAACTAGTCGAAACATTCTTATTCTATCAAAAAAATTAATTTGTCACAATATATAATAAAATCAATATGGAAACGAATAAGCTACTTTGATGTGAAAGGTGAAAATTTGTAACAAACTTGCCTTAGTGAATAAATTGAGAGCATTTTTTGTTCTCACTAATCGGCCGTATTCCACCAGTAAACCCCATTATTCTTCCCAAATAAATGAACCGGATCAGTTTGGCTGCTCAACTGGGAAGTAAAGTGAATTTCTTCTCATTTGAAATTGGTATTTTAATTTTTCCTTCTGATCAGTAAAAAATATTTTAAAAAGAAATAGTGGTTTGTGAATGAATGTATAATATATATATATTGGTGTTTCCAGGTAAATTGATCTAATACATTTTGTCATCACATGATTTTGGCGAAATGGAATAAAACGAGTAGCTACTTGAAAACTATAGAAGTACCTTTAAGGAATCTTGAAGTTCTTTCAGCGTAATCCGTTTAGGGGTTTTATGTAAGAATCTGACTCGAATAACGCTTCGATAGATAGATGTTGTCAATTATTGGATTTTTGTTTCCCTTCAGGTGAAATAAAAATCAATATTGATTTATTTAAACATTTATTTTAGTTATTATATTTTGCATACTAAGTAGACTATTTTGTTTTCTATTTTCTGAATCGAGTTTTTTTTTTTTTTTAATTTTGTATTTATTTTATATAAATAAATAATTTAGCATTAACACTATCATTTTTTTTCAATTTTTTAAATCTACAAGAATTTCAAAATTGAAAAATATATATTGGAACATTTTTCGAAATTCCTGTATTATTTGATGGGTGTATTTAAAGTTAAATATTGTAATAATTGGAAATTTTATATTTTTCCTAAAACTAAAACAATTTAAAAAAGAAAATTTAAAATTTATTGTCTTTTCCATATAGTTTTCCATTATACTGCCTCTGGCTTCGTTGTTTTTAATAAACTAAAAATACAATTTGACCTTACCCAAAATATTTATTACAATGTTTATCCATATTTATCAAATATGTCAGCCAAATTGAATATATAAATAGTTTCTGATATAATATAGTTTCCGATAGTTTAATATTTACAGGAAATATCGTGTTTCGTGACTTTGTTTATTATGTGTTCCAAAATAAAAAGTTGCCATAGTTCCTTTTACAACTAAACAAACAGTATACCTACACACTCGGCCAATTGATTTTTCCTCTTTGGAAAAAAGAGGGTTATAATAAAGATTAAAATGATTTACTGCGCTCATGTATGTCATATTGACATTCATAAATCATTCATAACTACAGATAAAGTTGTTATTCGTCACGATATTAATTGATTCAAAATATCTTTTTTGCTGATTTTAAGCGACATCTAGATCTACAATGTCGAATATCTGATGTGATCTTGAAGGGCTTAATGATAATATTTAGTTTAAGGATCTAAAATATTTATTGACTAAAAGTTCTTCATTTATTTTTTCTGATTTTAAATGCTTTTACTTTTAAACCGCTATCTTGATTTTATCACGAAAAACAGTTTTTTTTGGAGAAAAACCTTCCAACTGCCAATACATGTTTAATTTACACACGATTATTTAGTCAACGAATGTACAGCTCAAATGCCTCTTCCAATTTATAGCAACAAACGACTTGTTATTTTTTAATCAACCCCTGTTCTCTTACAGTTTACATATATCCTAGTTTACTATTCTCGTTTTACTCTTTAAAACAAAGTTATAATCAATCTTTTCACTCAGCTTCAGTGCCCTTCCCCTCCCCCATTATCTGTTATGATTACTGTTGAAATCTTTGTTTGTCGGAAGTAGAGATCCGATGGTTTAATTGTAACATTACTTTTGTTGTATCCACCCTCCCTCCCTCTATCTCCCTTCTTTCTAGTCGCTCAACTCTGAAATCATTGAGACACAGACAAAAATTGAGGAGTTCAAGTCCTTGTCATATGAGATAATTTCCAGGAATGCAACAGATGACTTCAGCCAGGACAAATTTAACTTGGATCAAATTGGTCTGCGCTGGACAACGCTAATATCCAGGTGAGCATATGTCAGTCTATAAGGCATTGTCAAGATTTGCAACTGTCAATTAAAATGATTTATCTTAGTCAATTAGAAGTATTGATTTTCTAGTTGTACTAAAATTAAATGATAGATCCAGATACATATTTCTATGAATTACCAGTTTGTCACTATTTTAATAATTTTTATTTTCTCTGGACGTTAATGTCTTTGATAATTGGAAACTGTGTTTGGAAAATATATTTATGTATAATGTGATTTTAGAAAAACAGTAATTTCATATCTTTTATACAAAATAAACGAATTCATTGGATATTATACGAAAATCATGAAAAAATCAGTTATTCTCTTTAAAATATGTTATTCACTTTAAAATCTGTTATTCACTTTAAAATCTGTTATTCTCTTTAAAATCTGTTATTCAATTTAAAATCTGTTATTCACTTTTAAATCTGTTATTCACTTTTAAATCTGTTATTCACTTTAAAATCTGTTATTCAATTTAAAATCTGTTATTCACTTTTAAATCTGTTATTCAATTTTAAAATCTGTTATTCTCTTTAAAATCACTTGTTATTCTTGATTATGTGTAGATTAAACGGGAATAAGTCAACATATAAGGAATATGTATTTTTTAATGATTTATGTAGAGATAATCAGAAATACAAGTGATTTTAAAGTGAATAACAGTTTTTTTTATGATTTTGTTTTGGCCTCCTTCGTCCGCCATACAATAGTATTATATTTGATTTGTATTTTGTATTTGATTATATTTCATTACTGTCTATTTTGTCTATTTAACTTGGCAAATATATTGAAATATTTATATATTTATATATTTATACTTTTACAAAGACTACAATTACAGTCAATGCTTGTTTGTAATGTTATTTTTTAACAAATATAGATTTGTTTTTTGAAAATATTAGATTAGAAAGAAGCTTATATTTTGTAACTGCCTATAAACTATTATTAACAGCTAAAGGGTATTCAACAAATATTTTTTTTATATATCAAAACTCTGCCTTATAATAATAAAAAACATATTGCTACAATTATATAACATCTCTTCGCGTATTATAATGCTATCCAAAGGCTTTGCAACTTTTTTTTCTATAATTAACAATAAAAGTTGAACATATATGATAAGAGACAAGTATTCTCTGTTTATTGATTTTATTGAAGAGAATGAATAATTCGTGAAAGCTTTTCCCGTAAGTATATCATTTTCATCTGGCATTGGGTGAAGCCGGTAGAACCTCGAGGGGTTTTAGTTGGTAATTATCCTGAGGACTGTAGATATAATAGCTTTATGAGAACACCTATAACAATTCAGTTTTAGGTATGTATGTGTAAATGACGGTACATAGAGTTACTCTGATAACTGTTAAATAATTATTAAATGTATTAATTGCAATATTTTGTGTAAGGGTTTTTTTCATAGCCATTGAACAGTAATACATCAACTATATATTTTAATCTTTAGTATAATATTGTATAAAATTCATTTCATTTAAACACACTAGATAATGATATGCTCTATTTAAATATGAGCGGAAGTGCTTCCTGTTTCGGTTTCGACAGTAGCTGTTTTACTATTACCTACGTCTGCTTCCAAACCTATTGTAATATACTCTATTTTGCGTTAGAAAATGCGAAGAACTAAAAATTAACTTTAAAATCTCTAAAATTAACTTCAATAACTTTTAAAATATTTAAAAGTTATATTTAAATTATACCTTTTAGCATCCCATAAACTCGTCGAGAACTTTCATTGCTATTAATAAATTAATCATTAAGTAGATATATCTGATATTCTTATCTGGATTCTTACCTTACCAGAATTTGATCTTATTTATTCTTAAATGTGATGGAAATAACATTAATACAAACTTTGTTTATCTTCAATTCTTCACCTGCAGAATGGCCGAGCACGCTAAGAACCTCTCGAGCTCGTGCAGCGACAGCCAGCCCAGCGGTGTGGTGGTTGAGGAGTTGGCCGACTGGCTCGACGAGATAGACTCTCGAGTAGAATCTCTGGAACAGGAAGTCAGTCAGAGGAATCTCAACTCCGTCTCACACGAGTCGCGAATTCAACTGCTCGATAGAATTAAGGTTACTCTCCATGTTTTGGTTTTATTAAAGTTGATTTGGACATCATTCAAAACCGCAATCAATTGTTTAATGCTTTAATCACTGAAGATATTTATTCATAAAATTAAATCATTTCAATCAAGCCGAGTGTTGAACTGTGGTTGTATTCTGTTGAATGTGAACTTAGTTTGAATTAACAAGAGACTAACTATAGCCTGGTTTTTGTTTTTCTTGCAAAGATATTCCTCCTTCTTGGGTAAAAACAAATTATGACATAGAAAGCGAAGAGAGTTTCCGCAGTCATTTTTTTCTTATGGAATTACGTGTAAAGATGTTTTCACCAGTAGAATAGAATGTACACGGTTACAGTCATTAAAACAGTAATGTACAGTACAAAGACAAAATAATAACATAACATTATTTATAATGTGATTTTCTTTTTAGAATAATCTGAAGAATTATTGTAGAATAAATATTAAAGATATACATATTTATGGATAAAAAAGAAATAATACTCGTTAACTAACCAACCAGCCCACTTGTCTGTGTTTTAAGGAACTGGGAGGTTAATTCTTTCGCGGTGGGCGGCACAGCGTCTCTGACCCACTTGTTAATTATGTTTTAACACGATTTTTATTTTAAATTATTTTTAAATAATATTTAACATCTTTCAAAACGTAAATTTAATTCGACTTTCTTTTCATTTTGAATGTTTTTTTAAATTTCTGTTTTAAAAAAACGATTGTCGTATAAATGGTTCTTTTCATCAAATGGAAAAACCATAAAAAAGAATAAGGTATAATATGTACAGACTATTAGTGAGTTATTCAGGATAGTTTGATAGTAATTTAATTTGTATTCAGATTAAACTTTATACTTGACCATAGGTATAATAATAATTTAGGATGAAACAAATTAAAATCCACATTTATCGATTAGTTAATTTCTTGTGTTCGGCTCTGGCAATCAGAGTGTCGTCCAAGCCGTATACTCGGTGTCCTGGTTTAGAAGTTACAACTGGATTCTATAACCAGAAAACATCCATTATTAATGTGCGGATAAAAGTGCCACTGTCTCAACTAATCTTGTGTAATGAGGGCCTTGTACTGTAGACAAATTTGCGGAGTGACGACTTTGTATGTGAACAACTTGGAATTCTAATTTTGACGAAGCAATTTGAAAGGATGTTATTCGAGAATTCAACCGATGAAATTAGTTGAAGAAATATTTTCGATATTTTGACGTACTTTATTTAAATACACAAAATGTGATTCTAAGAATATAATATATTGATATTTTTAATTAATTTTATTTTTAGGTTGCGCTATTTGTTTCAATATTACATTTAAGATACGTTGACAATTTTATTTTTAAATAAAGCTTCTTTAATTTTGTAGTATTTATTAGACAAATGATTAAAGTATAGCTTTTCGCGTTTAATATATTTTAAGTTGTAATATTTCCCTTTATGTATATTACTCGACTAATATTTAACTTTAACAGTATTTTAAATTGAAATCTTTTTGATTAGTTAAAACGTGATGCCATTAAATAATGGGCTTAAATTGCTTTTCATGGTTTATTTATTGAAGAGATGTCTTTCATCGTTGTCGTGTACATCTTACGGGGAAAGACCCACCCCCCTAAGTGTATCTCCAGGGCTTTCCATATATCAAACGTGTATTTCTAAAAATCGTTGAATCAAATTTTATAATCGGCAGAACAATTTTCTTCGGTTGTGAGTGTATATAATATGATTGTGTAGACTTTAATTCTACGTATTTTTGAAAAGAAATTTATATATATTTTAAATCTAACAATTACATATTAAAATTGGCTACATTTTCAATCTATTTTTGCTAAAAAAAATTATTTTTATTATAATTATATATATAATATAATAAAATAGTTGCTCAGTATGTTTGATAATTTTTAATTTGTTTTTTAGATATTAATAATAATAATAATTGTTACAGAAAAGTATAATAATTACTCGAACTTCAAGTTACCATCACGAATGGTATATTCTTAATATTATTAGTGAGAATATTATTTCATAGAAACATTAGATTGTTTATTGTTTTCCTCATTTGGAAAAATGTAAACATAATATAATAATGCATAATATAATTTAGTTATTATTAAATACAAATTGATAAAATTATGATAATGTCGTCTATAATTTTATTAATCCATGTGAAATATACAAATTAGTTAAGAATCTTACTATGTTAAAGAATCTTATTCTGTTCAAATTCTGTTAAGAATCTTATTAAGATGTGTTATTAACTCAACTAAATGATATTCGTCTATATTATCTTCCACAATCAAGGAGTCTCTACTAGCCCTAGACTCCAGGTATTCTGACGTCAACTCGCCAGCCATGCTCCACGACTCTTCCAACACCTCTCTTGAGATTCAAGAGGTCCACGCCCGCTGGACACGACTTCGGGAAAGAGCTGTAGAGGCAAGGTAACCATTAGCAACAGCAGTGTGTAGTTATCATATCATCATATATTAAAGTATGTAGCAAAGAGGATCCATCACTCCAAAGTTTTAGATTTTTATATTATTTATTCAGGAGTCATCATTATCAAGGTATAATCGATAATAATTGTCTACAAAACAGAATATTAATATTAAAAACGGTTTTATTTGAATCCCTAGGTTTAGAAACAGGAATTTAATTAATTATACTTATTTAATATATTTAAATTTCTACGTAGTTACTAACATTTGTTTAGATTACTCCTGGAGGGCAGTATGGACTCCTGGCAACGATTGTTGAATCGACTTCGTGAGCTCAACGAATGGCTGGCTCACAAGGACGCTGCTCTTCTTGAAGTGGAGCAACCGATTGCCGGTGATCTTCTGTCTGTGGAGCAACAACTCAAAACACACACGGTAAAATCACTTGAACCATATTTCAAAATGAAGTCACAAATATGAAGTAAATTTTATTCAAACCGATTCGAGAGATTTAAGATTAGAAAATGTGTCTTTTAGAATAAATGTTACTTTTTAAATAAAAATTTTCTACATTAATACTTTTTTTATTTGACTGAATTATAGTTAACTGATATATCCACAGAAAATTTTTATTATCCATTCTTTTTAATCTGTTTAATACACGCGAGAAATATCGTGACAATTAGTATGCTGAACTATCTTTGATAAAATCATTATTATTTGAAGATTCAGTCATATTTCCAACTTAAAGTCAATTTTCTTATGGTTGTAGATTTACAGAAATCCACGTACCCAACTTTCCGAGGTCAATGCATATAACATTTCTCGTTAAAATTAATAGAGACAGAAAAATTGAATTAATTATATCAATAATGAGTATTTTCAAACAGCTTAAGTGTTGTCCAAGGCAGCCATTTTCTTTGACTAACTTTGAAGTTGAACAAGTCATCTTTGTGACAAACTGCATCTTTTCTTTTCTAACACAATTATTGATTTTATTTTGTTTACTTTTAATATTCTTTTTAAGAAAACTCTTCGTCAATGTTGATAATTGTGTGTAACTGTCAAATGTTCTATGTTCTTTCACCTTATTTATTTATTACAACATAGTATTAATTATTTTTGAGCTTCATTAACGAACATGAACATTTGGCAGAAAAATAATTTTGCTTCTGACAAGAGTATTAAGTGAACACAATGAACTCAATTAAAAGAATCTAAATTTATGACAAAATGCTTTTAAAAAATATTGAAATTATGAAATATAATGAATCATGTCTGATTTAATAAAAATGTGTGACAAATTGTGATATTACAAATTTTTAATAAAAAAAACCTTCAAATAAATCTAACGTTTTTGATAGAAATTGTTTTCAAAATTAAACTGATGACATTTTGTGGTTTGTTCATGTTTTAAGATAATTTAAGAAATATGCTCCAACTTATACACCAAAATAATCTCAACTTTTAAAATTGCATTTTCTTTTAAAAATATATTTTGAATTGTAGTATATTTAACCTACGATTTTGAAAAATCGAGATTCATAACAGAGAAGTTGACAATTCAGCAGAGACATGATGTTTAGAATGATAAAAATATGCAAACGATTTAAATAATGAGAAAATGAAAGTTTTTAGTTGTTAATTATTTACACTAACATGTAAATACAATAACCGTGTAGGAGGTTTTTTAATATAGGTTTTAAAAAGTTATAAATAGTCGTTAAAAAAGACTTCTTAAATTTGTCGCTGAAAAATTAATAATTTAGAAAAAGCAGGTAAGACAATTGACCGATATATTTATATTTATAAAATCCTCCATTTAGATTAAATTGTGTTTACTTCAATAAAGTAAGAACTCCACCATTTCGTGTCTAGTCTCGTGATTAGAAAATATATTAATTAGTAGGATTTTACTATTTCCGGTATTGGCTGAACCATCAAACGAGAATCTTCATATTTTAATTAATTATCCGAGTAGTCGACAGTTCTCTTGGTTAGTACTCATGCTAATTATTATTAGAAGTAGAATCATTATTAGACTACATTAAATGAATAACATAATTTATGAATATTTTTATACGGCAGAATTAAGAACAAAGAACATTTGAAATGATTTATCTACATAGCAGGAACCATAACATTACATCATTTTCATAGTTTTTTTTATCGAATTATCGAATGAATAAATATAAATTATTATTTTATTGAAAATTATGAATCGATAATTTTATTTAAAACATTTTAAAGACAACAATTATAGTGTGAGAAATAAATGTAAGTGATAATAAATTTTGAAAAATGTCCTTTATTTGATAAATTTGAGCGTTCAAATTTGCTTTGATTTCATTATCAGGTGCTATTAGAAGAACTTCAGGAAAACAGACAAGCAATCGACGATGGTCTGGAGAAGTCCCAGGCTTACATGCTCGAAGACAATGATCGACAGAGCTTGCAGGAATCAGAAAGTAAACTTCCTCCCCGTTCATAAATACAATCGACGAATACTGTAGTCTATAAATTGGATGTTTTGTTGTTGAGATCAGAAATTGATTTATATAATTTCCTAATTTTTGAAAATTTAGAATAGTTCACGTTCAGCTTAAAATTAATATTCTCGAAATATTGAATTATTAAAATATTTTCTTCTTTAATTTGATCGTGGACTTGCTTATAGGGATGAATTCTATATACTTTTTTCAAAAAATCACTAACCACTCACCCTATGCGCTATCTGTCGAATTTGAGCAGTTCGCATAATTAAGTCAGGCTCTTGATAAGGAAGTTAAATATTAAATTCAAGAATTTCAGACCTTACCTACAGAGCTCAGCATCTATTTTTTACTTGAACCAAAGAGAGCAATTCCTTTTACTTAGAGCACGCAACTCTCATTTTCTTTGCATGTACTTTTGAACACGCTCACACAAACATCAATTGCTGGCTGGTTGCTCTTGTCAACTATAGTATCCTTCACAGTCTTATTCTACTAAATTCACCCTTTTCACTCTCTCACGCTGTTGTCTCTCCTCCAGACGAATCAGACGGAGGCGAGAGCTGTGTCGGTGACGACCGAGCTAGACGCCTGACACGTCGCATTCGCCGGAACGCCCAGCATCTCAAACGGCGCTGGGAGGAGATCAATAGTCGTTCTCGTGAGTCTGCTAGTGGGATGTTGGCAGCACACGAGGTGAGTGGTGTTGGGGAGTATGCCGCGGTGGCCCTCTTGATTCTTACTGCCGGGTTTATTACTGACCAGCGCAATTTAATGATATAATCTCACACTACCGGGTCAAACACCCTTACTGCCGGGCTGGCTCGAAACGTTCGCCTTTTCTAACCTGTCCCACCGATGTTGGGGTGTCAAATTGATCAAAATCAATAAGCCAACTTATAAATAATCTCACTATATATAAGGCTGAGTGTTTCCGCTAAATTAAAGTGAAATCGAAGGTTCTATAATAAATTGGGTCAGATGATCCATTTTATCGGATGACTTTGTCCTATAGGAGTAGTATGATGAGAGAGTTCGCCAAATGCTGCGATCGCTAAAACCTAGTTTACTCTGATGATTCAGAGGCAACATAGAAATATGAATAAATTGAGAGTTGGCAAAGGTTACTTATAGTCTTTACGGCAGCCAATGTTGCGATGTGACATCTAAAATATCATTTATTAAAAATAAATCATATAATTAAGTAAAAATGCAATGATTATTTTTTCCGGAGAAAATTGTTTATTTCTCATCAACGCTTTATTCCTTGTGGTCAATATTTTCAATTATTATTTAGAATTCATACGAATAAATTCTATGCTATAAAATCTGACTACAAAATGTGAGCGGAAGATTGAATAAAATGAGCTATGAATCGTTTTTCTCCAGAAATTTGTCGTGTTCGAGCACACAATGAGCGAGGCCCAGGCACGCCTGGAGGCCGCAGAACAGGAGTTGGCCCTGTGGTCAGCGCCGGCCAGTTTCATTGGTGAGGAACGCATTAAGGAGATCAAGAAGGTTGAGGTGAGACTCCGCTTGATGTTATACCGAAGTTTTATCAGCCGATTATTTATTTAACGGATTAATGTGATTTTAGTTTTTAATAATTTATAATGTCAAGATATAAATGTGCAAAATACGACCAATGTATTTCATAAATAAAAACATTATCATGAATTTTTTAGCTAAATTTAGTGCAATTAACGAAATGTCGTTTGATAAAGTATTCATTATGTAAATTTTGATTAAAACTTTAATAACGTAATATTATTAATAAATTCGTGTTTGTATAAATCTCTTATAAAAGTAGACAAAATGTCTTTATTTATAGAACCCAGTTTTCTATTATTTGCAATTATGGCATATTATGTAGAGTGTTTTCTGTGTTAATGACAACTATGACAGAACAAACTTATAAAAAATCGATATTGGGACGGATTGAGTATCTCCAATGTTCGTCTTACACAATCTATGTTGCAGGAATTCCACACCAATTGCCAACCGCTGGGAGCTCTGTTAGACAATCTCAACTTCGAGGCGAACCAACTGCAGGACATGAATGTGGTTCTCTCCCATATTCTCGTCTCACGTTTGGAAGATTCCCGCAGGCGGTAAGATGCCATCCTGGACATGACAAACGTTCATTTCGTATATTCTTGCATCTGTATAGGTTTATCTTGACCGACGTCTAAAGTTTCTAGACTTAATTTGTACATATTTAATTAAGAAAAACGAGAGTTTTATTTGGAATGAAAGAAATAAGCAGGTTTCACAATAATTAAACAGTCATCATTTAAATATTATCGCATTTTGAACTGTTACATTTTCTGTCTTGATTCACACTTTCTAAATTCAAAGATGTTTTACAAATAGTTTAAAAACTAATTTAATTAAAATGTAATTATTATAATAAAATAATTATATTTTCTGTATTTTGGCTTCTCTCTATTTACTTAAATTAATTTCTGCCACAAGATGTCAAGAAAATCGCGGTTCTTTGCATTATAAATATGATTGAAACTTTTTTTTTCGATTTTTATATTTCTCAACATTTGTTCAGTATAAACCGTAGTCATAAATACAAACAGAGAGCAGACAATGATATTTATGATCGGTTTTCAACCCGAACAGGTTCAACACCCTCCGAGGAGAGCTCAGAAGTCGCATGTCTCGTCTAATCGAGGCCGACAAACAGAGCAGCAACTCGAGCCCTGTCCCCAACACCCATCAACAACAGTACTCCACTTCGCCTCCCCCGCCCCACAACACCACCAAACCACCCAAGACTCCCAACGCCCGGCCCCCACCTCACCCCCACAGCGGCCCAACAGGGGAGGACGCCGTAACATCAAACTACCGTCGCGAACAGGCGGTTGTCTCTCCGGATCGAAAAACTTCCACACCCACGATCAACAACCGGAACGGGGGCAGCCCTGCCACCAATGTCCTTCGTGCCGGTCGGGAGAGCTCTCTACCGTTGGCCAGAGGAGGGCATAACAACAACAGCAGCAACCACCCGGTGTCCGTATCCCATGACAACGCCATCCAGCCGACAGCAACCACTGCCGTCAGCGTAGCGCCCCCTCAGCACGCGAGTTCGGCTCTTCGACGAACAGAGTCACTGAATTCGCGAACCTCCAACTCGCAAGGACCCCCGGTTCTGCACCAGAATAATATAGAGACTTCCTTCAATGGTCATCCCAATTCTCAGGACTCAGGAGAGCTTCTTAAAGGTGCGGGATTGTCTTTTCCTTCAAGTTATAGAGGATCTTAGCCTCGACCTACTTTCTTGATTATTGTATCTAATTCGCTAGCTAATTACTTGGAACAAATAAAATATTATCGATTTGAATTTGTTGAACTTTTCGCTCCTTCTTTTCCTTAATTTAAAATAAACAGGCAAAATATGATATCCTCCTAATATATAAATAAAAAGCATTTATGAACCTCATTAGAAACACGTTTCTATATAAACCGTATTAACAACTAATTAATATTCATTATCAAGAAGCATTGGTTTTTTCTCCACGTAAACTATCTTTTCGCTTATTTCAGACTCCGTTCGTCTGCCTTGGGAACGCTGTACTCATCCGTCAGGAAATCAAGTGCCTTATTATAAAAAGTGAATCTTTTTCTATCATTACGTTACAGACTTATGGCTTCTTCTTCTTTTTCTTCCTCGTAAGAAATAATATATTAATAACCTTACTCTGCTGTTCTCCCTAATTATAATTTGGGAAACATGGCAAACCTTCCACAGATCCGGGTATTATTATTATCTTGTTTTGGCTATAAAAACTCTGAGACAGTAAGTTGAACAATAAATAAGTAGAACAGCATAATTCTTGGCTATCCTTTTTGTCAATCAATTTATACGTTCATGAATCGGAAGTGTAAATATGTTAGTTAGCTATTTAATTTATACGTAATGAAGTTGTGCATTTTATTTGTTCTTTAAATTCACGCTATATAAAAATGTTGAGACCCTAAAAAGTGAGTATATTTTTAATGTTCAAAGATTTTGCGACATTTTTAGTACAAAATCAAAAAACTACCCTCGCCTGCTTGAAAATTTACCGGAACAATTAATTATCTATACTACAAACAGAAAAATACCAAAAAGTGTTAAAGATTACACACTTATTTGCTAACAAATGAAATTGCTGGCTGGGTAGAGTACCACTCTGCTCACCACTGCAGAAATGCAGAAATATTCATTATACAAAAGTTAGTTGTGATATCAAACGTTCCAGGACTAAATATCTCTTCTTCGGTGACCATAATTATAATTACAAGAACTTAATTCACTTCACAACTCTTTGAAAAGATATAGTTGACCCTCGTATCATCATATAATCGGATCAAGTTTGAAGCAGACAACCTCTGCAAAGACCCGGCCTAATTAGAAAGTATAAAATGTAAATAAAATTGTGTAGATTTAGATTAAAAAGAATCCTCTCGAGGTAATTAGACTGTCCCCAATTTTTAGGCGCTGACTTGCAGGAAGCAGTTTTTTTCAATTGGAGTTAATTTTAAATATGTGTGGCTTACTATTATAGTTTAGATCAGTTGAGAATTTTCAGTTTTTCCTTGGAGAAATCCTTCGTTGACTTAGAAAAGTATATTTTCAAGTTATAGTCCAGCTGAATATTTCATACAGCTATTTCTTCCGAAAACATTTCATATTTAATTTATCCAAACCATGGGATCTATTCAAAACTCTTTTACATAATATTGTACCTATACTACCTGCCTATAGGCTCCAGCCTTCAATATGGCTTCCTTTATATAAGAAGTGGAGAGGACATTTCACGCCCTATTTATCGCGTTGTCCAATTTACTGTCTCATAATATTTCCATGGTGATAGTTTTGCCTTTATATATTCTTATTATATAGATGATTATAAAAAATGCATAATAGATAAATCAGAAGCTTTCAATGGATCGTCAAATATCTTTATTCTGAAAAGATAGTTAATTATAGTAAATATTAATGTCAAAAAAATATTTTAAAATATTAAAAAACTTCCTTATTCATCTATATTGTTTAGCAAATTTGTATGTTTAGTTATTATAAAACGATTCAATATTCTAGTTTTATTCATCTATTATTTATAAACGCATGGATTATTCTAGATGTAGTAATTTGAGTATTCCTAAATCTTTTAGTCATTTGAGTTTTACAAAAGCCTTTTTAAACTCTTTGTATTAATTGATTTAATCAATCAGCCACTCCACACAAGCAACGCAATGGGATCATCCTGCGATGGCTTCCCTGATGAAGCGTCTTCAAGAGTTCAATACTATTCGGTTCTCAGCCTACAGAACTGGAATGAAACTCCGTCTTCTTCAAAAAGAACTTTGTTGTAAGTTCAAAAGAGATTTGTATTTGTAAATTATTATAATTTCTGCAACTCTAAATAATAATGCGTTATTTGTTTTTCTAACTGTTGAAGAAGGGTAAGAATTTATAATAAATTTGGATAGATGTGTTCTGACTTAACTCTTTTGAAAAAAATTCATAATTTTAGCTATACAGATAGCTTTTTAAACCATGATAAATATAAAAAAGCAAAGCTGGTCAAGAGCTTCAACGTTTTCTAAACTTCAGTGGATCTCATCTCCATGGGAGCAGCTTCTTCCGTCTTTCGACAACACCAGATTCACACCCCAGACCTGGCCGACCATCTTCTCAACGTGCCACAGATCGTCGCCTGTCTGTCCACCTTTTACCAGGCTCTATTGGCCGCTCGGCCCACCAATAACCACACCGGAGCAGCCGAGAACAGCGGTGGTGCTGGCGGGGGCAGCCACCCAGACCGGCAACAGCGGGGGGGTAGTCTACAGCGGGGGATGGACTCCAAAAGTGTCTCCACAGGGGGAGGGAGGGCTGATGTCTCTGGCGCCAGAAGTCCACTTCATCAGAGTAATCTGCCGCTCTGTGTAGATCTGGCGCTTAATTGGCTCCTCAATGTGTACGACAGGTGAGTCGAAAGTTGCTAGATGAGAATAAGAAAGTAAAAATTGTTTGTCACCCCATCAGGATTATATATTTCAGTGATGTTTCATTTATGAATTCATCTTGGGAAAAGCTTCTTTAGGCTTCTTTATGCCACTTTTTTTTAGCTCATAGGCTACATATCAAATAAAATTGATACAAGTTGTCAAAACTATGGAAAGCCTGTTTACTTATCCAAACATTTTTATCGGTTATTTGTCGTTCGGGTATTCTGCTAAAATTATCAGCCAAAATCTATCTAACCTCAATCATAAAAGAGTTAAAATAAACTTGAATTTATTGGATTTTAAAAAAATTGCTATAAAACGTTAAATTTATTATATAATATTTTTATTTAATATTTGTATACGTGTTTTTTCTGTTAGGAGTCTATCTTCTTTTTAATTATAAGTTCTATAAGTCTTAGGATTTTAACAGAAACCTGGGATCATAGATAGATCTTGTTCGATATCTTGTTCGGTTATATCCGATTTTTTGAAATATATAATATTATCGTGACTTTATGTTATTTAACTTATATTCTAGAACATTTCAAATAATTTTCAGGTGGTATGTTGTATTAAACTGATTACTTTTGTAATCTCCTGCAATATAGCTACACTTTTGACTACATTAATTGTGACAACCTATTTAGATTTTATTTCGATAGAGCATTGTCAGTTTTATCTTATAAAATGAATTATTTAATTAATCAACAATATCATAAATTCGGAGTGGCTGATTTTATTTTTACTATTAAAATAAATGTATATATAAAAGTTTAATAATTACATTATTTCACAATAACTTATATCAAAAGCCAATTTTTTATAATCTTATTCCTAATAATTAACCAAAAGTACTTTGGTTTTATTGAATTATAAGAAACGGAACTCTGTTGTTTTTTAAAATTTATATTTTTTGCATTATTTATTGTTTGTACTTTAGTCGCGGAAGATATGAAAAACGTTCCTGATATTTTAATTAATGTTCTGTATCTTTTGTTCGGCTGTCAATTTAATAACTTTCTTCGGCTAACATGATTTATAGCAAGTTGACATTATACAAAATATACTCGCAAACTAATATTAATGCTTCTTTAATCATAATTATTGTTAATTAAATTTCCATGTAAAAAGATTGTAAAGTCGAAAGTAGATATTTTTCATAAATTACCTCAAATATTCGTGGTGTCATATTTCTGTGGAGTACAAACCTTTCCAGTTAATAAGTTATAGACATTAAAGTCATTTTGTTTTATTATAAGAGACAGTTTTTTATAATTTAAATTTTGTCTGACTTTTACTTAGTGCATTTTAAAAAGTTTTGTTCGTTTTCAAATAAAACATCAGCCATAATTACTGAAGAAAAATTCATTTTGTAAAGCAAAAATTATAAGTTTTTAATAACACTAAAAAAATAACCAGTTTTATTTCTGCTCACAGAGCAGTGTGTTATTTAATATCTTTTTGAAACATCTTAAAGGAATGAATGTGTCTATATTGTGGGGAGCCTATAGTTATTGATATCTGTGATTGAATTGTCTAGAAGTATTTTTGACTCGTGCATGACTGCCTATATACCAATAAGTAATAAGATAAATGGTAAAAGTTATATGTGATGTATATTATTTTTTCCACTTAATGTAGCATCATCCTGACATATCATAAACATAGTGTTATAAATAGCAGCCGAAATCCAGCTCAGACAGTCTTAAGCCGGATTTAATTAACATTTATAATTAATTTTTATCAACTAATGTTTTATTGCAGTGCCCGAAATGGTCGCATTCGCGTACTTTCCTTCAAAACGGCCATAGTACTTCTCTGTGGTTCTCAGCTTGATGAAAAGTACAAATGTGAGCATACGTTTTTTTCTTCCCTTATTTCCATCTGTAGAAATGAGAGTTCATCACATTGTAATGATTGTTAATAATGCTGTGAATACTTAACTATTTTGAAAAACTTTTCAATTGTTAAACCTGAAATCATTGATTAAACATATTTCTCCCGAAGGGTTATATTATTCAAAGACCTGAAATTTTTCTTAATAATATTTCAAAATATGAAAACTAATACCGATTATAATGTAATTTGAAAAGTTAGAATTAGATTACAAAATCTTCTATAACCTTCTTTCATATATTTTATATGTCTTTCGAATATTATCAATTATAATTGTAATATTTCAAAATGTAATTACTTTGATGTTAATTTCGACATACAGAACCGGATGAAAATTTATATTTTGTGAAATCACATGTAAAAACCGCTGATTGTTTCAATACACTCTCAAATGTATTCTATAATATAATATATTATGTTCTCTGGTGTTTTATAGGTCTTACTTAACCTTTGATATTTTTCAGTATAAAAACGGTAATCAAAATTAGTAGAAATCTGTGTTTCTGGGACAAAAGAGGATCTCTATTTTAATGTCCTGATTCCTGTATGCAGCATAGCCACTGGTGCATTTTAAAATATCATCCCTGTATCGGCAATAAAACTATTTCTACTCAGTTCTACAACCGAAAGCATCGCATTAGGAAGTATTTTACTATTTACCCGCAAACATTAGCTTGTAGAGGAAGCAAAGCTCCCTATCATAAGAAGAATCAATATACCGCGGACCGCAGTAGTGTTTTCGCCGAATCGAACATAACTCGATCATCAGACTTTATTATAAGGCAGCAATTTTATCCCTCCAATTAGTTCCATAGCTAACAATTTAGTTGGATAGTATATAGTCGTACAGATAGCGAGAGAGCCCACTCTGTTTAGATCCGAAGACAATCCACAGATTAGCCCCCCCCCCCTCACCATTATTCCCTCTATAATATAACATCTGATACCGTTCGATAGTAATTCACTTATGTCGGGTTTCCTCTAATCTTCTTCTCTCCCCTCTCTCTCCTCCGCCCTCTTCTGTTTATAGTTCTGTTCACGTCGTTCGCCGACACTCAAGGTCACTTTGATCAGCGCAGACTCAACATACTCCTCCATGACATCCTCCAGATTCCCGGACAGCTGGGAGAGTCGGCCTTCTTTGGCGGCTCCAATGTCGACCCAAGCGTTCGAAGTTGTTTCCAAAAGGTGATAGGGGTGTGTATCTGGTACTCTCAATACAACTATGGCAACCAAATAAGCGAATAGTCTATCCTCATTTGCTTTTCTAATTATTGTAGCCCATTAATAATTATCGAATAATTCACAAAGCGGCAGTGTTGCCATGTTGCCGCTTACAAAGTGTTGCCATGGTTACAATAAAAGAAAGACCCCACTCTCGTATAAGTTCATTTGAGATAAAAAGTTTTCTGTTCATTTCTTTAAATAACACATTTTTTTCCAATACATTCGGCTATTAAAGGAGCAATTGTGTTAATTTCCAATTATTTCTCCAGTTTAAGCTGTAACGAGGTATATTGCTTCTTCGTTGTTTGCAACACAACTAACCAGTTGTTATAATATTTTTGAGAGATGTTTTCTACTGCTTTTCTACTACATTTTTCAAATATTGTTATATTTTTTGATTAATCGACTTGCAACAAGTATGGATTTGATCGTTAGAAAAATTAGACAACCCTACGGTCTGATCTGTAAAACATTTCTGTTTTGGGCTTTACAACCCTAACCATTACCTTTCAGACAAGAATATTTAGGTTAGTGTTTTGTGGAATGATGATCTTTACTGGGAGGTTACATTTAGAAGCTTCATTATTCATAATATATTAATAACATTTTTGTGTTAATACAAATATACATCCTATTTCACAATCGACTTTTGTCGCTTTTTATAATGTGTTCAATACATCCAAAATTTTGTTATTCCCCGTTATATTGTTGAAGACAATTTTTCGGTTACAGAACGTTTCGTATATTTTGACGTTATTTTTCGTACGTTGCTATATCCGGTTGTCTTAAGCAGGCATGGAAATAATAAAGAAAGAGTTAACATTTATTTCAACTTATTTCAGGGGGAAACTGAACTCACAATCGTCCGATTGGCAGAATTTCTGGCCTGGGTACGACTGGAGCCACAGTCGCTGGTATGGCTTCCTGTTCTTCACAGGTTGGGGTCGGGGGAGAGCGCGCTTCATCCTTCCAGATGTGACGTCTGTAAGGTCAACCCTATCCGTGGACTCAGGTGAGAAGAGTCATTTTAGTTGTTTGTGTTGAGCCTTTTATTTTGCCTGCGCAGCAGCGTCAAAAGGATGCTTCCGAATAGGGTGTGTACAATGTAGTAATTTTTGCTGAAAATCCCCAAATCCAGACTGAACCTCTTGAGGTATTATAAATGTTCGCCTTTCGCTTAGTTTAAGACTATCAACTTAATAGAATTATTTGTCTTTATTAATATTCAAAGATTTATCCATAGCATATTTTATTAACGGTAATTCGTCTGACTGATAAATGACTATAATATTATTTGCCTTTTCAAAATATTATCCGATTAGAATAATTTTCAATGAATGTCGAAGTGTAATGCTAAGATACTTAATTGTTTTTAAGATCGTTGTCAAGTGCCGCTATAAACATTTATGTTCATTTATCAGTTTTGTTAAACAAAATTAAAGCAGAATATGTTTTTAAAACTGTTATCCGACGTGTAATTTTTACAAATTCAGTGAATTAGTTTATTGCTTTTGCATGTTTTCCCATACTTAAACTTTTGGCATACTTTTGGCATACTTAAACATACTTGCGTGTTTAAAATCTTCCACATATTGTGATTAGCATACATTAATCCATAAAAAATGCCTTCTTATCTCTGGAATTTATTTATTTTTAAAAAATTTAATCAACATCAATATACTTTAAATACGTATTTGTACACATTACTTTTTCTGTATAAAGATATTTTATCCCCAATTAATTAATTCGGAATCTTTATTCTAGCTTATCGATTTATGAAAGCCCTCTAATTTTGAAGGCAACTACTTCTGGTGAATGTGTCCTGGATGGTATTAATGGTACATTTTATTTCCCCTTAGGTATCGTTGTCTGCGGTGCTTTAACTTTGACCTTTGTCAGAACTGTTTCTTCTCAGGGAAAACGGCGAAGAACCACAAGTTGACGCATCCGATGCAGGAATATTGCAGTAATGTAAGTAATAAAGTTAATATAGATATTTATTTAACTCTTTTCTTGTGATGAATCAAGCTCAATTTTATGTGTAAATTTGATCATTTATATGTTAATTTTTAATAAACAATACACCAAGGTTATCAATTTTTTCAAAAGTTATTCAACGTATTGGTGTAATTATTTAATAAAGTTTAGTAAAATTGTGACATGCATACAGTATTAAACAAACAATACTAGCAAAGATCGTACAAAACATTCGCTTTATTTTTTAACTTGTTATATTAATTGATTCAATCAAAGGAACTTTTATTACATTGTATTACCTCAAAGTTTAAATTAGAAAAGAGGTTACCTGGTCATGTCAGGAACAAAAATGTCTGTAGGATATTTATTTCACAATTTATTTAATTACTGTCAAGATACGTCACTCGTGTATTGTTAGCTGAGTAAAAACAAACAGACCATTAATGACTTCACGGAGACATCAATACAATGAATGCTTGTCTTTGCGGCTCTGATCGCCGATTTTTGAAATATAACTGACATGTTCTAAATGAAATTAAAAACTCGCAGACTTCTGACATGTAACCAACCGCTCAAACCTTTATTTATTCCTTATCGTTAGAGGAGTTTAAAGGAAATTTGAAGATGTCAATTTTTAGAATTAGAGATGGCTGAGTGTGTTTGTCCTTGTCTTAAAATGACATTTAGGAAAAGGATATTCTGAAAACTTTGTTAAACTTGTTTACTGGACCACTCGTCTATTATGAATCAATATTATTCAGTTGCCATTGGAAACATAAATTGGCTTCGTTCTTTCTTGGATAATATCACCAATTTAAATTGATTGCTTTCATTTTAAGCGAAGTAAAAGAAAAAATGACTCTTTTAATTTTAAAATAATCTTAATTAATAAAAGCTCAGAGTGGATCTCTCTATACTTCAAAGAAATTGTATTGCTTGCAGACCACTTCCGGAGAAAACCTTCGGGATTTATCGCGCATCTTTCGCAATCGTCTTAAGTCTAAGGGGCACTTCAAGAAGCCCTCCAAGCTGGGATATCTTCCTGTCGGAGGTTCTTTGGAGGCAGCAGGGCCTGCTGAAAGGTGGCCACTTTAATCTTTATCAAATATATTCTGAGTTGTTGTACGAATTTGAAATACAATAAACATATAATATGATAGAATTCTCTCCCTAAAACTCTATAATGGATACCGCAATTGTCTTGAAATCTGCAAAAAAATTACTTTAATGAAAATCACATAATTATCATTTGCTTTATTGTAATAAAAGATAATTTTTAGTTGGAATGAATGCCACTGGGATTGCAGATTGTCATCTCAGTTTATTCAATAGTTGAGCAGCACAAAACTACCATTTCCCTTTATCACAATCTCCCTCCTTCTACAGAATTGCCACCACGGAAGCCCCTCTCCAATCCGCAACAGCTGCGCCAGTACGTTCCAATCCGCTCAATCGTGAGATGCATTCACGTCTGGAAATGTACGCTAGTCGACTGGCTGAATTAGAACAGAAACAATTGAAGGAGACTGTGTTCATCCCTCCCTACACGTAAGTAATAATTGATTCTATATTTAGTTAGGTTAGAACCGATGCTGCGGTGCTTATAGTGCTGGATATTTAAGTTAGTTCTTTTTGAAATATTATCAATTTAAATAGTTCTAAAATTCAATTTTGTTTGTCCGTTAATACTCGATATGCGGACAGAAAATTACATTCTAATTTTGAATAAAATTTAACAGAAAATGTTCTATAATTATTCTGTTATAACAAATTTCTTTTTGTAAGTGTTTTTTCAATTTGTGTATTTTTTTTTATTTCTTATGAAATATTTTTTTTATTTAAATAAAAATAAAATATATTTTGTTTTAAATTATTCTTTCTTTAATTGATATACTTAGATTTATTTCTTTTAAAAAATCAATTTGAAACTTGATTGAATTGCATTAAAATTGACAGAATTAAGCTCTTTTGTATTTTCATTTTATTCAATTAATATTTAAAGACCGCAGCAATCAGTTCGAAAATGTGATAGAAGCTCCCGTTTTCCGTCGTATTTTATAGTTTATAATCAATTTTAAGCACGGTTGAAGTTTTGCTATCTTGCTTCTAGTTATTCTGCTTAACGAAGCTGCAGTGAAAAGTTTAAAGTGGCTTTTTAAACAGAGATACGCTCTCGCTTAATTGAACCTTATCTTAATTATTATTAATAATAAATAGAACTATAATATGGAGTCTGCTAACAATTAGCTTAAGTTAACTAGTTAATTTATTCAATAGATTTGCTAAATATTCGTCAAGGCCTTTTCTGTTAGCGTTGTTATAGACAGATAAAAGAATGAATATATGAAATAGATTAATAAAGCGTATCACTATATTTGATCTGTCAAATCGTTTTGATATCATTGTTAAACCATCAATCATCGTAATCATCTTATCTATGTTTATTAAGTAATATACCGTTAATATAAAAATGTCATTCTTTCAGAATGGATGAATGTGTTTCAATTTAAGATTTTTCAAGCAGTAATGCATAGCCTAAGCATTGTATTTAAAAAAAAGATTATTCAAAACAATTTGATTATTGTTGCTAACAATAAAAAGTCCAGTAGTTATTTTTAGTTATTATCTAGTAAAACTTATTATTAGAATTTTATTCCATGATATTTTTCATTCAAAATGTTATAAATTATAACCTTTTTTAAATTGTGTAAACTATTGTATTCAATTAATTGTTGTAAATAATCAAGCGATGAATTTATCGTTGTGTTACAATTCCAGCGAAGATGAGCACCAATTGATCGCGCACTTCTGTCGGGCTTTGAGATCAGATTCCACAGGTCCTCCAGATCAAAAAGTAAGAATGTAAACTAAAATATCAAAAGTGATAGAAATTTGTCATATTTTTCGAATATCCTAATTCTGAATACGGAAATAAATTCTAGCGATTTTGTTGATTTTAAATCAAGAAGATATCTAAGCGGTGTGAATGATTTGATGTCAAAGGGATATCTGTTCATGCAGGCACTTCAGAGCCCACTACAGCTCGTCCAGTCGGTCTCCCCAGTACCACAACCACTACAGAGGGCACACTCCTCCCCTTACCCCACACCCGCGATGCAGCTTCAACAACATCTGCACGGCTTTGGGGCAGTGTCGTCGGCAGACACAACGAACGCCATCCACTCCTCCCCGATGCCTAGCAGGCAGAGGACAGTGTCTTCCAGTGAGATGGCGGCGATGGCAGCAGCAGGGATGCTTGGTGGGGGTCAACTTCCGCCTCACATCGACAACGTCATCCGGCAACTCGAGTCGGAGAATCGTCGTCTGCAGACAGAGTATGAGCAGCTGCAAATGCGCTCCGGTATGAGTGGTTACATACAGCAGACGGGGGGCTATGCATCGCTGCAAAGACACGCTGGTCATGTGCATCCTGCCATGCTTCGAGAGGACTCACTGCTCAGGTGATTGGATCAATACCGATCGATAATCCACAACAGGCCTCCTAATTGTTTATACTTATCTTGTGTTCAGAACTTGCCCGCTACAGCTGGAGTCTGGTGGTCTCTTAACAGCGGTGGCCCCGGTGGATCAGTTGGTCTCGGAAGCGCGTCTACTCCGACAGCACAAAGGTCGGTTGGAGCAAAGAATGGAGGTTCTTGAGAGTCACAACCAACAATTAGCCAGTCAGCTCAATCGGTTGCGTGGTTTGATCACCTCAGCGGGACAGTATAAAGTCTACGATCAACAGGTATTCTTTAATTACATCTCCAATTTATTTACTTCTATACTGCAATTATCTCTAACATTGTTTATATTGTGTAACAACCATTATTGTGTGTTACTTATATTATATTACTTACAGTAGTATAAATTATAATATAATTATATAAAAGAGAAAAATTCAATCTTGTAAATAATATCCATGATCAGAACTCACTTTCGGACGCAGAACTCTACAATGCCCATCATTGTGCCCTCATGCGTCACCATCAGCAGCCACACCCCACAGTGATGTCCTGTCACATGAATGTTCCTCCAGGATCCTATTTGGTTACCGGACACAGCGATCAACTTATTCAGCAGAGGCCAGTTGGTATGTGCACCGGGTTTCATTAAGTCTTCCTCCTCCAATCGTCATCAATGTTTTATCCATTACAGATATTTCCCACCGTCCTACAGATAATCCTCCAATCGTCTATCAAATGTACCCAATGAAAAAGCCTCAAGCTGCCTCCGATACCGACGCAAGCCTCAGCGACACGGACTTTGACGACTCTTCCAGGCAGTTGGCTGATTCTTGTCCAATTCTTCCGTACGATAACTCGTCACAATCAGGTATAACTAAGCCATTTTTTGGATATACTTTCCCTATGTGAGGGGACAGCCTTTGATTTAAATATAATTTGAATTGATATTCTATATTCTTTATTGTTATAATTTATTTAATTTCTATAAATTAATTTATGAATTATATCAATAAACTTCAATATTTAATTAAACTAATTAACCCATTAACTGTTAATGCGAAGATCCTTCAACCTATTACAACATTTTAGCAACTTTTTGGCAGACTGAAACTGTTACTTTAATAATTAAGACTAATTATTCAAATTAGAATATTATATTATTTATATTTATGTAATTTATTTTTAGTTTAAGTAATAAATTAATAAGAAATAATTGTAAAAAGTATATTTCATGCATTTTCAATCAACTCATTATTTTTATTATTTAATTAGTTTTTAAAATGTTGAAAGAATTTGTTATGATTACTAC
This sequence comes from Vannuccia rotundouncinata, assembly GCA_034780395.1. Taxonomy (NCBI): domain Eukaryota; kingdom Metazoa; phylum Platyhelminthes; order Proseriata; family Coelogynoporidae; genus Vannuccia; species Vannuccia rotundouncinata. The sequence goes on along the minus strand of JAUZNC010017226.1, from coordinate 1,037 downwards.
AAAATGTAAGGTATTTGGAATTTTCAAATAGTTTCTTTATAAATTCTAAATTTATACTACAAATTATTAAATATTTGCTTTGAAGGTAATTTTCTGGGAATGGAACCGTTTTTATTAATTCAGGGACCGATTCCATCGGTAACCTATTCCAAATGGCAGGCCATGTTGGCCGAGCTGTCGGACAGTTGGCCACAATAATGGCCGACGATTTCGACACAACGGAAGTAGCAGCCAACAGCACCCCTCTACGAACAACAGCGAAAACGTCCAACTTAATTAGCGCTCAACAATCGTCTTTAATGTGTGAGGTTCCCCAAGGACAACAAACCGCGCAGCAGTCGACCTCGTTGAGTCCACAACCTTCAGACCCAGCAGATGCCGCGATGAGTCATCAGAGTTCAGCCAATGGAATCGTGTGACAAACGAAGATTATCGATTTTTGTTATTTTTAAATCTGAATTAGATTCTATTAGATGATATACTTATAAACTTTAACAGATATATTTTACCACTTTATTTTATGGTGGGTTCATTATCGTAAAGTTAAATTTATGCAGCGATATATTACAAAAAAATTAATTATGAATAATTTTTATTTGTAAACTTTTCTACTCAGCATGACAATTTTCCAAAGACATATAAAATTATAAATGTTCTTTCCTATACCATTAGTTTTCTTCCATATAATTAGTGTTCAAAAGTGTAAAAATTAGTTGTATAGTTAGTTTCTATGTGCATTGTAATAATATTCATAATAAATATTCAGCTTCCATTTAAATAACTACTTTTAAAGCAGAAGTGTGGCCAGCCAAATCATTCAAAAAGTATTACAATAGGTAGTACGTCATCATACATTGATTATAAATATATACTATTGTACTGATTTTCATTCTAAATATATTAATATTGATTATTGATACTCTTTTTCAAGCGTGTATATCTTTCATTTTTCTAAGCTGATATACATTGTATACATGAGTAGTCCAATTTAATTGTATTACACATATACCGGCGTCTTTGTTGCAGTAGTTGCTAAG
>JAUZNC010017215.1:0-26725 GCA_034780395.1 Vannuccia rotundouncinata | reverse complement strand
ACGCTATCTAGAGATATCTTTTTATTTGGATATTCTTGGTGGTCTTCAGCTATTTTGACGCACTCTTCTCTCATTTCATCGTCCACTTTTATGTTATGAGCACCACCTATCGGGCGAACGACAACATCATGTATTTGATGACGTCGGATGATTGACTATAAGGTACCTCTTTTTATACCCAAGACTTGGGCCACTTCCACGTAATCTTCCCCATTTTCATGTGATTGAATGATTCTAATTTTATCTTGCTGTACTATTCTGGCATGGGGCATCGTGAAGATTAGACTGCCTCAGCGTAGGAGCTTCTTTCAGGTGTAAAACGATTTTAGGTGAACACTATACTCTTGATATTAATAAACCGTTGTTGATTTGACATGAATCAATCTATGAAGTGAACTGCTGTTGAATTCATCGAACTGTTATTTCGTTGTTGAATGCTAAAATTCGGATTTGAATTGAGTTTGTCTATGAAAATTTTAATTAACGCATTTGACTTGAATGTACCGCTATTGTTCTGAATTTTGTTGTTGATGGCTGATAAAACCTGTATCACATTTATAAAAATATTATAAATAATTTTAAATAAATTAGTACGTACTTATAATGATATTTTATTTATAATCTGGAAGATTAAATTGAATGAATTAAATGAAACTTTAACGAGATACTAAATTTTAATTACAATTAGCAATTAATTAATATTTGAATACGATATGTTTTTGACATATTATGAAAAAGATTAGACAAACATATTCTGTTATACCTTTGAGATATATCAAAGTTTTTCTAAGAACAAAAGATATCTTTGAATTGGTTGGAAATATCTTTGAAGTATTTTATTGTTATCCATGGTTTCTATTTCAGTTATATTTTTTACTTATTACAAAGAATCTTTATCTTGTTTTTTCGGATTAATTAGACGTTCTCCGGTTTCGTTGGAAATAATGCTATATTGCTAAAATCGGTCGAAAAATTGCTTTGAAAAAGGAATAAAAGATTTAAAACTCTGGATTCTTATATAACATGAACCATCTCTACTTTCATTGGCTAATATTATCATGTGATTTCCATCGGCGATTTGTGCATTTTGCTTTATATAAACAGCTCACTGAATGTTTTCTGCGAACAGAAATGATAAACACGTTGTATGGAAAAAATAGATTAATGCCTTCACCGTTACAAAAATGATTATTTTGTGTAACGATTGAAATCTGTGATAAAATTAAAATTGGTTTAATAAAAAATTTAAAAACACTTTCAAAAATGGATTGCACTCCCGATCCCCTATTTGGGGATTATGCGACGGATAAAAAGGTGTCCTCCACTCCCATTTTATCGAAACATAGAAGACGTCGGCATGCAGATAAAGATCTAGAACAATATTTGGTGAGAAATGACAAAATAAATTTGTTACTTTAAAACGTTTAATGAAAAAATATCTAATATTAAATCTTTTTAAGGAGTTTTTTTCTCCATTAATTGTTACAAATTTGTACAATAATCAATACATTGTTGTCTACTGAATTTGTGCTATCCAAATATTTTTTTAATCATTTGGCAATGCTATTGGTAACATTAATTCATTATTTTAAATACAAATTGAATTGTTTTGTTCATATTATAATATGTCTATATATTATAAATTTTTCCAAACAATTTTCTGATAATTGATGACGCGAATCAATTTGAATAAATTTAAACAGCCTTTATTTTTAAACTGAATATACATATTTATATGATCTGGGCTTTCCCTATTCCAAATGCTGTTTTTGTTCCTTTTTCGTGTTAATTTAAACACATGACATTGAATTCGTATGTGCTGTGAGGAAACGTATCAATAAATAAAATAAAGATGGGAGGTGATATGCTTTTTCTAACTCATTAAATATTTCGTGGATGTAATGGATTTCGGAATATATTGACATTTATACAATTTAATTATATAATTTTTATTCGCTTTTTCGTTATCTTTAGGCATAAAAATAAAGACAATTTGTTTGATGTTTCTATATTATTGTTATTAGGCCTTATCCAGGTGTATATAAAACTAAGACTATGAATCTTTAATTATTGATTGTCGATAATAATTGATGATGAAATACATGCACAACTAACTGATACAAGACAAAATGAAACATTTTTAGAATCTTTTTACTTCTCAAAACTATACTATATAATAATGTTCGACCCCTATTGCGTGTCTCTGAAATCTTGGAATATCTTGCAAGTCAGTAAGTTTCATTAAGAAAAAGCAGACTAACATGTATTGGCAGTTATTTATTTTTTTAAATACAGTTAAACAGGAAAATATTTTAAAAAGAAAATGTGTCAAGTTTGTTCATTGTTTATGTTAACTTTTGAAAGTACATTTATATAAAAAATTAAAAATATTCAACAACAAAAAAGGATAAAAAATGTTTCTTAGGCTACTATCGTATTTAAACATATAAAATTCCTGTTTTAATTATTCCTATATAATTATTAGAATACTAAATTAACGTTATATTAAACAATGGACAATGAAAGATAGCTTATTTTAGCAACTAATTTGGGAAAGGATCAAGTTTCAAACTTTCATAATTATTGACTGCGTATAAATTGTATATTTAGGAATTTGTCCGTTTAATAGTTCTTTATACTGACTAATTTTTTTTTGTCAGCTGTTTTTTTTATTTTATAAAGACCTATTTACCAGCCAAATCTGTAGCGGAAATTTATCCCAATCCTTTCAAATATATATATGAGGTTAAGTCATCATATATTTGAATAAAATAAACAAAAATCTTTGATACAAAGTTTGCGTGAAATCAATATAAAACACTAATTAAAGGATTGTAAAAATAATTCATTATAATAAAACGAACACGAATACGGATTAATTCACACAATTTTAACAACAAACAAAATATACAATTCATGTATAAAAATCTTTCAAGATAATTTATAAAATTAAATAAAATAAAAAAGTTATTTACAAGTGTCTATAATTCTATAATTATTATAGGGCATATTAACTAATTAAGAATATACCAAATGATAACTTCTGTCAACATATAAGATGGAAGAGATATTGTGTAATTAGATAAATTTTATCTGATTTATTCTTCACATATCAAGTCCAGGATGATGTATTTTAATTGCGAATATTTAATTAAATTGCTTTTTCGAAAGTTAATATCTTGTTTTCTGAAATGATCAATGATATCTAATATAGAGAATGTATAATAATACCTTTTAATTTTTCATTAATGTATTCTCTTTAATTTCAAGAAATATACGATTCCTTATAAATTAATAATTCTCTGTGTTTTAACCGTATTAAATATTTGGAATAAGTTACATTTGAAATTTCAAAATATTTGTTTTGCTACCTTTCAGCATTTATGTCAAAGATTGCAATTAATCTTTTCTGTTTATGTTAATAAAGTATTTATATATAGCTACATAGCGTAAACACTACCCATATTTATTTTCGACGAAGAATAAAAAAACAGAGTAAGGAAATCAAAATATAATCTAAATAAATAAATAAAATGATAAATCTTCAACTTTAAACTTATTAATATAAAGCATGCAGTACATTAGTGAAAGTTATGTGTATTTAATTACTGCAATTTTTTGTAATTATTGTTTTTCGTTAATGAAGAACTGAAATTTACTTGACAAAATTGTTTAATAAAACAAGTAACTAAAAATCTAATTTGTACTGTTTTGCATAATCTTTCGCTTATTTATTAGTATATGGATCGTTTTATAATTAAAATTTAATTTAGTCTCACATTTTGTATACGATCATAATATCAAATAGATGAAATTTAAAATCTATTTGTTATCGTTACTAAAATATTCCCTTTTTCTTCTTTCCATTTGTTATTTGCTTTTACGGCATTTTCTACATGTTCATATTAATAAATCCATATAAAATCACTAGTCATATACCATCTTTTCCTTTCTGTTTTACTAATTTTGTCAGTCCAATTTAGTTTTGTCTAAACTTATGATTTTCTTCTTCTTCTTATAGTATAAAGTAAAGTCGGAAAGAAAAAGTGTCTTCTCAAATTATAGTTATTTGACCGACAATTTTGACTAGACTAACCATCACAATTCATTTTTATTTGAAACAGTCAATAAGGACAAAAAATGGGGAATATCGCTCACAGCAGAGTCGTTTCATCCTATTTCCGACAAGACGTGAACGAATGATAAACTTTAAACCTTAACCATCATATCTTTGTCAACTTTAAACAAAAAATAAATAATAGTTTCACGCGCAATAAAACCTCGCCTCATTATGCTTCCTCTGAATATATCTATATTTGTTACTTGATGTGGGTATCTTTTTATCAGGACTGTTCTATATCTAACGTTGAGCTGAAAACAAAAAATTGTATTCATATTCTCTCCTTGCGCACTCCATTCTACATCAGTTTAGCTACTATATAACGCTTTGCTGACATTATGTTATACATACTACTACAGATATCCTACCCGAGCAATTGAACTATTATTAAAAATTCTCAAAGTTTGTTGCCTGTAGCTTATTTCTGTCTGCATCTTTGAGCTTTCGTGTCCTCTGTCTCAAATTGACTCATTCTACATCTTCGCGAATTAAAAATATATCTCATGAATTCTTTTGATTGAAGAAAAGTATTTTATACATTTTTGCTTACTTTATATATTTTATGAGAACACTAAAAAATTATTATAGTCCACTTTAATGAAGATTAAAAACAAAAAAAAATGTTTGTGTGTTTTAGCTTCTGCAATTTTGTTTGAAATAATTATAATATATCATAGTTTTCAATAATCGTATTATTCACCGTCCTATTATTTGTAACAAACAGGCTTAACTCTTTAGATTTTTAAACCCTAAATGAACGATATATTATGTGAACTTTTGTTTGAATATATGGAAAGTTTTATATTGGTTGTTTTATTCTCTTTTGAAACAAGAAACAAAGATGGATGGATCCCTGATTCTTGAATACTCAGTTAATATAAAAGATAATAATCATACTAAATAAGTTTTTTACTTCTAATATTTGCTTATAACAAGATATATATGTAAGTATAGTTCTCTATCATATCGTGACTATTCAAAAATGACAAAAAATGTTTTTTAATGAAATAGTTTTGATTTCTATAAAATTGTGTTTTTACATGCTAACTTATTTTTGACTGCAAGAACTGATGACAAAATTAATTGAATACATTTCTCTAAGCAAATTAATTTGTTTTGTCACTGGGTTGTTTTTATTATATTACTACTGCTAATATAAACACAGAATTGATTTATGCTACCCGGGTTTAATAATTAGTAAGAGTACAGGTGTAATATGTTCTATGCGCAGGCATATTATAATGATAATAACCAACAATGATCAGATTTCTTTTGACGTCGATTTTCAAGCGTGTCATTCAGACGTCTTGTTGAATTACCTTTAGTCAAAAGAAAACCACTGGACCAAAACCTTCTTCTTTCTTTAGAAAATCCCATTTACAATAAGTAAAATGACATCCAATTAACTAAAGTATGTTTAGTCACATTGTCACAAATACGCAGCTGTGTATTAAATTTCCAGGCTTATACTACCAATATGGATAAAAGACAAATTTTGAAGTGGTTTCGAGGTCAAACACTCATTTGTGATCATTAATATATAATTAAACGCTGGTCCAAATCCTAAATAATGTCTTCTAACAAGCCCACTTGGTGGAGAAAGCTGTCCATGTATTCATCTCTTCGACTTGATGCAAACAACCGAAGTAGGGCCGCTGGAGGATTAGATCCACTGTATTCTTCTAATGCTTTGAAAGATGCTTCCTCTTATGGGACCCCCCTTACCGCAACACCGGCTTCCACGAGTTGCAATGTTCAACAGGCTGTTCTAGTGCAAGTGGTTGAAGATGTCATCCCGGAGCAATACCACAGACAACATGTGAAGTCTGCCATGGATATGACAGGATATTGGGCTCGTATTGACTCTGCTACTGCCAATGTTGATGCTTCCTTCAATGCCTTTGAGGTATAAATTCTGTTTCATTTAGCTGAAGACTCTTTTGGATAAAATATTCTACAAGTCTCAGAAATAAAGTTATAAATAACTTTTCGAATTTTAAGGTTTTATTTTGCACATAATGGAAAATATTTCTCCAGACGTTTACTAGTTATTCAATTTATGATAAACGGATTATTTTGTTTGTTTAGTTAATATAGAAATATTTTTCATTTTACTCTCTAAAATTAGATTTGTCAAATAAGGCATCAAACCGAGCTATGAACACTATAATGGTGTATTTTCAATAATATATAAAGCCATCCTCAAAATTAATTATTCTATTTCATTAAAATCTTTAAAAAAAATCTTAATAAGTTTAATACAAGTAATATGGAAAAATAAATTAATCAAAAGTTACTATCGTTCACAAATTGAGCGCAATTATATAAATAGTGAAAAACAAAAGATATTTTGCATTTAAAATAAATTCATTTCAAGTAGATCAATCGAATAGCTGCTGAAATTGTCAGATTAGTTATTGCTATTTAGTGATTCAAAAATTACTCCTTCATTATTTAATATAACAGCTGCTTCGAATAAAACAGATAATTTCATTATAAAGCAAATGAAAGAGTATCTTTTGTTTTCGTTAGCAACATTATAGCCGTCTTTGACAAGAGGTTTATAGGACCCGTACACTCCTCCGCTTATATTTAATTCATTGAGTTAAAATTAACTACAGCAATTAAAACCGGTGGAAATCAGTATAAGGCCCTTTTGTACGGTTCGTCGACCTGCCTACATCTAGTTCAACATGACTGCCCTACCTTGATAATTTTTATATTCTTGTCAGTTGAATCAACCATTTGAGATCTTTTTGTATCAGATATTGACCTTCCCGTCCTTTAGACTACATCTTCTCGTTTTTATAATACGTATTATAAAAGGTATTAAATAATTAAATACTAAAAAGACAAATAAAATCGATACATGAAATGATTTTTATTCATAAAACAGATGGATATAACGTAATAGTGGATAGTAATATAATGGATACATAATACTAATTAAATGGGTTCGATAAATTATTCATGGATAAACAATTCATTTTATATTCCATAGAACATTTGAGTTTTACAACATGAACCATTTTTAAATTTTGTTGTTTTTGTACGATTGTCTGTGATTTATTTATTTATTTATTTTTCATTTATCTTTAAATAAATGGTTGAACATTTTTTATTTAATAGTATTTATATAGTTTAATAAATTGTGCAATAATTAGTTTCACTTCAGCAAATTTAAATTAATTTTTTTAAAAGTTGTCTAATATATCTTTATAAAGAATTTTGTTAGTTTTAATTTTATAGAAAATATAAGCTTTTAAAACTTTGTTGTGATATATATGTAGGTAAACATTGGTGACACAATTTAATTATATGTATTAAATGGTTCTAGTAGTAACATAAATATAATATTTATTTTTATAAAATTATGGGGGAAATTGTTACAAAATAATATAAAATCATTTTAATAATTTGCGAATATTCACATTTTTCTCATATATTACTTTTTTCTAAAAGCAGTAATATTTTGTATTTGTTAAACATAATTTTATTAAATGACATATTTTATGACAATTAATAATTCATTAAAATAGATTTATTTATGACATTGCTATATTTTAAAATATTCATGTAATTCGTAAATGATTAGATTAACAAGTTTTCTTTCAATATTTTAACTCTGTAGGTTAAAAAAGAGTATTTTTCTCAATCATTCATTAAATTGTTATATAAAAGAATTTACAGAAAGTTAGAAAGTATTTCTATAAAATATTGATAAAAACAAATGGTATTGATTTTTTAATGAATACAAACTATTAGAATAAAATAGCCCCGGAATATGGATATAATTACAGTTGTACTTTTTTATGAACTCCTTGAAAACCATAAAAGATTTTTTGATTATTTAAATCTTCATTATTTGACGAATTAATTAAATTTGATATTATAAGGTTCAGTTTCAATCTATTGGAAATCATGTCAGATCCGTTAAAAATAATAATGTTTTGAGAAAATTGTAACTCGTATAAATGTTTGACCTAAAAATGTATTTTAAATTGCTTTAAATAATACTGTTTCGTAAAAGTTTTTATTTTCGGAGTATGTCAACGATTATTAAATTTTGTCCACATGCGTTTCTGGTGAATAAAATTTTATTTATTTAAATCATTCAATTTAGAAATTTCTTTCTTTAAATCTATTAAAGTTTATTGTTATACAACCAGAAAGATTTTCAGACAGAATAACCGTTGAAAAATTATGTTAATAACAGGCCCTTATTTGACGACAAATTAAAAATAAATAAATAAGAAGGAGGTAATGGAAGATATAGTTCACATTTTATCTGGCTATAAAGACAAAATTATTATCTAGTTACAAATATTGAAACGAACGATTAGAGATTTATAATGTTCACTTATTAGACTCTGGGTATAGTGAACACCGTTTAGCAAAATACGTCTGATACTTAATGTTGAAGCGAGAATAATTATTTAGTAATTATACATCGATTAAAACATAGTAATAACAGTATACCTTTATGATTAAAGATTAAGAGTACGAGTACAAATACTTCTAGTGAAGGGTAAAAGGTGAAATAGCTTCTTAGCTTTGAGTATTTTGTGAATTTGAATAGTCTGTTTTCTGGAGCGGTTGAATAGAGCTTCCTATGTAAATGAAAGGACAAGCATTGACAATTTAGATTTCCTTCATAGAATGTATTTTTTACTTTAAATGTATTAGAATACGTCAATTTTTTTATGCAAATTATTTCTTATAATAGACCCTCTCCGAAAATCTTTAAGAAAATAAGGATTCGTTTGATTTAAGATTATATACGTCCAAAATAACTGTAAACATCATATTTATTATTAAAGTATTTCATTATTCAACGAGAAATTAACTCATTTCTTCGCTTTGCTAAGTCGGTGATTCAATTTGTTTCGTATAAATTTCTAATTTATCAATTTTATGTAAATAATATCATATACCTCAAGGTATTCTTGTTACATGGTCGATTTATATTAAGTGAAAGTATTTTATATTTTATTTTCGTAATCTATAATCAATTGAAAATCGATTTAAATGACGTTCGTAACGTGTATAACATTGCAGAAAAAAACAACAAAAATAGAGGATCAAATGTTCATCCAGTGGCATTTCCACACCATACTTCCGATTTGCCTAAAATTTGTACTGTAAGTGTAATGGTTAAAATAGTTCGAAAAATCAATAAAATCGATAATAAATCAATAATCGATTGGTCAAATAAAAATTCCTCAAAGACGTCATATGTTAATTATGTTTTACATTTACAGTAAAAATTTCAGACAAATCGGAAGTATGGTGTGGAAATGCCACTGGATGAAAAATTGATCCTATATTTTTGTTGTTTTTGATGGAGTGTTACACGTCTTTCGTACTGTGCAAATAAGGGCCAGCGACACCTTCGAATAAACACTCTCAAAATTGTTACACACTCTATAAGTACTCTTATGTATGCACCTAATTATTGTAGATATGAATCAATATACCTATCCAGAGATGCTTAATAATTGAACAGAACATGTTTTTAGAAGTTTTAAATTAAAAATGTAAATTTCCTAAATAGATATTTATTGTCGCTATTATTGGATTAACTCAAGTTCAATTATTCAAAAATATGGTTAATTAATGTTTTATCATTTACGGTCATCTTTGTAACATACGAGGGTTGTATTCGAAAATACATTTAGAATATATTAAATCTATTTAGAATACCGAAAACATAAAACCGTGAAAAAATCATTGTTGCCTTTTATATAATTGTTTTTAATATAAACAAATTTAATTCATCCCCAAGTGATAGTTTCAAAAATTTATTCATCTTATTTTCTAATATAATTACAACTTTCAACTCGTAAAGAATAGTTAAACTTTGAAAAAATTAAATCACACTTAACTGTAGCTTCAAAATAATAAATCGATACTTTAATTATAAACAAACGTGAAATTAGAATTCACAAAGAGACTTTGGAATAACTAATATAGCTGTTTAATTCTTGAGGTGAAAATTCCTAAATGACATTTTGAATAAACTCATATTGAAAACAGCTGTTCTTTCACAGAAAATGAAAAACATGTTAATTCATATTTTATAAATATGTTTTTTTCCAAATTTGTAACATTTTGATGGCAGTTAATTTATTCGGCCTATAATTTTTATCTTATGTTTAAAAATGGCTTTTGTCTTAAAAATTAATTGTTTGTTTATTTATATTACTTATTTGTCTTTTATTGTATAGATAATGTTCTAAATTAAGTAATATTTTTAGTAGTATTTTTAAATAATTTTAAGTAATAAATAATTTTAAACTTTTAAAAATTACAATTACATCTTAATATCAGACTTTGACAATTCGATAAAACGATCGCTATTATCTGTAAATATTTTTTTTAAAAAATAGGTTAGATTAGATACTTATTTTATTTAATGCCGTACTATTAAATTCTTCAAAAATTATGAATTGCTTAATATTATTATAAATATCCTGACATTTTCAGTGTTTCTTTTCCCACAAAAGATTCATACCTAATTATTATTGACAGCCTCCTTAATTTCCTGCTCTCCTTCAAGCTGTAGAAACTTCTGCGTAAAAATTAAAAGTAGAAAAAACGGTGGAAAAAACATCAAGCTTTCTTAATTTTCCCTTATTATACTCAATATCTCATTTATTACCAACTAACTATACGGTAACATAAAATCTGTTCTCGCTTCACTTTAATTAACAGAACTTTCACCGCTTTCTCAAGTAGAAGTTGCAACAGTATCTCAAATTTATTAGTTGTAGGTATTGATTTTTAATTCGATTCCCCAAAGAATTTGTCAGAAAATATGTACTTCAATAAGCGTGTTTGCTATGTCTTCGCTCACTTTTTTTATCCATCCTTATATTTTCTAACCCTTCCGTTTAGTAATGATTCTGTCTCGCAGCTATATTTTGTTACTTCTCCCGTCCGCTACTATATAACCTTCTTCTCTATGTGAGTTGTGCTTCACCAAATGAGCATAAAAATTTGCAGGAAACAAGCCAACATCAAACCATTCAATACTAATAAAGCCACACCATAATAATTATAGTGAAAATGCACCAGGCGAGGACGGAACATATTCAATCGCGCATTGCTACTAAAATATTATATGAAGTACTATTTTCTGTGGCCAACTAATATATCGTCAAAGAACCGTTATTCCATCAGACTTAGAACAGATGTCGACCGAGACATAAGAGAAACGAAAGCAAGGAAGAAAGAGGAGAGAAGAGAGTGGGAGAGGAAAATGGAAGAAGCGTCGCTATTATCACTATTTCATTGGCTAGGATCATAAATACGATCAATAATGGTTTTTCTGGGAGCTTCACTTGACTTGCATGTTTGGGGAAATTGATTGAGGGAGACAGAGATACATAAATAGAGCTACAGGGGGACGCCATGAGAGAGATTGTACGCGAATTAGTTGAATAATTTTTTCGAGGTTGACGAGGTAGATAGCAAGAGTATCGAAACTGTTTGTTTCTCAACCATCTTCGGCTTTCCAAGCTCGACAGTTCTGCTTTTTCATTATACAACATTGAGTGAACCCTTTTTCATCCTTTCCTCCCTGTCAACTCTACTTCTAGAGATCTGATCCAATCCAGGAAGACATTCTTCCCAGGAACTTAAACGAACATTATCCTCTTTGGTGTGTTAAACTTGGAAGAACTGTGGCTGTGTTTGAGCCCCTTTTATCTCTTTATAAACTATAAACAACGTTTGTAATCTGTGTTGAACGAATTATTTGAAATTACAGAGTACGCCACAAAGAGGGTCTGGATTGTGTTTAGATATTGATTTGATTGTTTTGTTAAAAGAAAGATTCACGTTTGTGTATCATTGTTGACGTCAAAATATGTCCACTAATGATCGAAATTCAGATATTGATGACGAGGTATGTCCGGTTTCATATTCATAGAATTTTAAATTTCTTAATTAATTTATACATATTTTTAAATCTAATATTTTAAATATAAATTTAACAATTTTTCGTTATGAATATGTAACAACCGTGGCGACAATTAACTTAAGGATTTTAATGGTATGCTTATTTACCAAATGATCTACATTCTAGAAATCTGCATAAATACTTAAATAAAGTTGGCCATTTACATTTTATAGGATGTTATTCTGAAGAGATAGTCATATCGATTATATTTCATTTTTTTAATTAATAGTAAGCAATTATAATGTCATTTTTCGATTATGTATCTATATCTATATCTATATCTATATATATATATATATACAAGCATTGATGTGCTAAATAAAATGATTAGCACAAACATTTATTTCAAACAAATCTACGCAACACAAATACACTTTTAAACCAATAAGCAAAATCAGTAATTTACAACACAATATTCACAATTAATCGATCGACCGCTGACTTATTATTCGGTTCAATTTATCAATTCTTGTCTGCAACAGAGAGTCAATTAAATCAAATCGCTATCAAATCAGATAAACAGTCCATTCGTGTTAAGCTATGAACCATTTATATCCAACAATATAAGTCTTAATATTTCGATATTTATGCAGCAATTAGTAAACCCTGAATTATATTTGCTCAACGTTTGGTAATTATAAGAGTCGATCAAAACCCGATTTCAAACTGTGTAAAAGGAATAATTGATATCTGCGAATGTGATGCAATTCTCACCAAATTCGTCGTAGAAATAACGAATAAATTATTCTATTGATTTAATTTTTATAATATATTTAAATATGATAAAATTTGTGGTTCTTTTAACAAACCGGAACGATGATTATGTTCAGTCCATAAAAATTAAGAATTGCTCCCATTGTTGTTTCTAGACTGTTGAAAATTTATTTTTTGTCTCTATATATGTGCTCCATATCTCAGTGAATACTAGGCTGTGTTATCTTTTTTCCATCGAAAAGGAATTGATGTATGTTCATCGATAAAATCAATTCGAATTATTTTGACAAAAGTAAGGAAACCACTTATTCCGCTTTGAGGAATACGTCGGCAGTTAATGCTGTTCTATAAATAGAAACAATTTCGAAGTATTTAAAACTTTAAAAAAATGTTTATCCTTGTAAATTAATTTTTTGATTTGTAGATAAGTCGATTTTATTTCTTGATTTTGCCCATAAATGATACTTTTATTTTACAAAATAGAAAACAGTTTTCTTAGGTTTGTGTTTGATAAACAGAATGATAAATAATTTCATAAACAAATAAACAATACATCGATGTTAGAATATATTGTCATGGGAGTTACATTAAATATGTGTACAATAGATTGCAAAATTTTCGAGGTCAAGTTATCTATATATATATATATAGAATTATATTTATTTAGAGAGATAAATTTGAACGCCTACAGATATATTTAAGACATTTTCAGTTAAATATGATTTTTTTTACGGATTAATCTATATATGACAACATTTTTGTTGTTGTAAAATCTGAACCTCATTATACATTTTCCCTTTCTTTCTTATAACCATTGTAATTTTATAGCAATTATAGTAATCTTGCAATGACCACAAAGTTAACAAATATAATAAAAAATTGTCTATATGGTTATAGCAAGATTACTATGGTTACTATAAAATTACTATGGTTATAAGAAAGAAAGTGAAAATGTATAAATATATTATGAGGTTCAGATTTTACAAAAATATAGGTTGATCCGTAAAAAATGTCCGATTGAACTGAAAATGTCTTCAAATATCCTTAGGCGTTCAAATTTATCTCTCTATATAAATTTAAACAAATATATAGATATAGATATATCGATGTCTAAAGAATAACAAACATATATTAAATAACTTAAAATATCTGCACAGTTTTCAAATAAAAGTTTACTATGGAAGCAGCTGAAAGTGAGAAAATAAAATTTTTGATTGAATCTTTGCGCCGAAACACATAGTTATTTTGTTATTATCAATAGTATATATTTTTCCGTCATAAATTTCACTATAATAAGTTTAATCTTTATTGTATAAATACTTTTGGCAGAAGTTATAGTCTTCTTTATTTATAATATCATATTGAGTTGCTAAAACTACAATAATTGGTTGGACTCAACTGCTGAATCCAGTTTTATAACATTCAAATCAGAAAGTCTAAAAAATTCATTTAAACCGTTTGGATATACATTTAAGAAGTATCAATAATTTAGGATGATTATTTATAATATCCTTAACTATGACTTTAAAAAATAAAATTGTTATTTTCAAATATTTTCGATAGTTGTACTGGATTCAAATAGCTTCTTATATATGAAGCACGAAATTAACAATATGATACTCCAATATTAAACTAAAACAGGGAATTATTTATATTGCTAGAATGTTGACTTATTTCTGGCAAATTATTACAGATTTCTTTGTATAAATTTCAACCTTTTTACAACAGGAAATATACAATTTAGATATATTGTTTTTACTACTACGCAAAATTGTTTTTGAAAACGAAAATAATTTATTCTATAAAGACGTCAATTTCCTTTTTAAATTATGAATCAAATTTCTTTTATTTAAAACTTTTATCTCTAAATCAGCAGATTGTTTCAGAATATAAAAAAAGCAAATTATTTAATATTTTGTTTAAAAGATTTTGTTGTTTTATGGCTAAATAATAATGTTTATTACAATTTTTCTGAAGCAATGAAGTACATGTGTATAAAACAATAATATAGATAGAAAACAAAAGTTGACGGCTTGGAAATATCAGACTTTTATTTTTATTAATTTTAATTATCATATTGTCTGTTGTTAATCTTAATAAGATTTATGAAAATTTCTTTCGCTAACCTGTCTGAAATTATATATAAAGAGAAATTAAGTCCCCTCAAAACAATAATAAATTGATTGAATTCACTTCAGATTCACTTCAATACAGAGGATTACTTTCTTTTGTCGGTAATATTCTTGATTGCAATTTGCATTGTTTTGTACATAGAGTGAAATTATTATTATTAATATAAAATGTAGTTAACAAACAAATCATTATATAAATCAACGTAATCGATAAAATAATAATAAAATGTTCGAGTAAAGATCTGAATATTTTAAAATATTTTTTTAAACATTATTAATATCACTTATGTTACTATTCAATAAGTTTCTTGTTTTCATTAAATATAGTTAATATGTTTATATGTTTGTAAAAAAAATTATCAAAATAAAATGCCAAAATATAATAAAAAATAACTTGCGACTATTAAATTGAATATTATGAAAACATTCATTTAAGTTACATTTTAAATATTTGATCTATTCTTTTTAACAAAATATATAGTAAATTGAGTTTAAAGTAACTAAATTGTAAGTTTTTTAAATACCTACCAAAAAATTTGTCTGGAGGCATCTACACTAATTAAAAAAATTTATATTAAAAATTAATTTTTTTATTATTTTGAAATGATTATTAGTTTATTAAATACATTTGAAAGGATAATTTTGTTTCATACGTAATTTTCTTATATAGACAATTCTCAAATTATGCTACTGCAAGTAGTATCCAAGTTAGTTTATCAAGTTTGCATTTTTCACAGCTTGAAACCAATTCCTATATTCAAAACCTATTATATAATTGTATAATTTCAATACTAATTTATAAAATATTTATATTTGAAATATTTCCAATAAGCTACGTTATTTTTAAAATTTTGAAATATTTTTAAGAAACATTTATTTATATTAATATATAATAGCGTAATAGTAATAGCATAACATGTATACACATGTGCTCAACGCTTTATAAATAAATTAAAATATCGATACACTTTTTTTATTCAAAATAAATTGTGAATTTACAGAATTTGAATCCTTAGATGTATATAGGAATGTTTTATAATTATAATAATTTTTCAATATGTGTAAATACTAAAATTTGATTTACAATTACCTTTATTATTAGATCATAACATTTTAAATTATTATATTTCGTCAATATTTTAAAAATTACTCACAGAATAAGAATATGAGTATATATACTAAACTATACTTAGTTTACTATTATTTTTGAATAAAATAATTAGTAATACAAATTGAATTAATTAAATAATAACATAATAAATAATATAACAATAATAAGTGTTTATTTAAACAAATGGGAATACTAAGTAAACAAAAACACTTTCTAAATGATTAAAAATATGTAAATAGTCCAAATATACATTTATTTCGAAATCATAAAGAATTGTCAAAAATTATCACAAAAACTATTCTCATGAAAATATTATTTTAAAATCTTGCTGTATGCATAGGTGTTCTGCTAGAAAACATAGACAGAAATTTAAACCAATCCATTCAGTCTTGGGAGAAAATGTAATAATCTATATCAATGATTGGTTGATAACCGTTTAAGTCCCTCCGACACCACAACCTACATGCTTCAAAGACAGAGAGAGAGAGAGAGCTAAGCAACAGAAATATAAACGTTGTCAAAGAGTAAATTAAACACTGCTTTACACGATTCTGAACAAGTCGACAAGAACGTTATTGTTAATTAGTTGTGTAGATGAAAGAGTAATCAAGAAAACCGCCGATATCATGGAAACTACCGAAAACAAATACTTGGAAGATGGGAATATGGCCAACGATGACCTCTTGCCAACTCTGGAAGACCAAAAGCCTCCCTCTGCCGCATTAAAGTCGCCGGAAATTGTAAGTGTTGTGTAAACTATAATTACATAAACTCTCTTGGCTACAGACATCACAAATATTTGAGATTAAGATCTAAAACTACGAAATCAATTGGACGTTCACGCTTACAATGTGACAGTTTGCAATCTTTTTTTACCATCTGCCAAGATCGCACAATGATGTTCGTATTAAAGACGATATAATTTTAATTTGTGAATGGTTGTGGTTTTACTTATCTTAATTAGTAAATATTTTCTTTCGGTAAAAAGCTGTAAAGTAGACATTTCAATTAAAGCTAGAGGGTATGTCTTTCCGTACATTTTATTCACATTGTGAATAATTAAAGCTTTCCATGAAATGCTTTCCAGAAAACAGATAGTTAACTAACTGTTTTGATAATCTGATCATTTATACAATCATAAAATTAAAAAAAAATTGTTGTTTATATTTGTCTTAAGATCTGGTGTTAATTTAATAAGAAATTTTTGTATAAACAATCGTATGTAGAATTTTGTTTCGTAGGAGTTACCCATTAATAAATTTCAAACAATAAAATTCACGGCCTTGAAAAAATACAATAATTAAGGTTACACTTGTCAATGTGTATTACATCTTACCTTTATTTTTAACTTATGGTTAGAATTGAAAGTACAATTTAGATATTTAAATTACTGAATTCCAAATAACTATTAAATGAACGAGCGTGAATATTTACTATTTGGTCGATAAATGTGTTAATAATTGTGTACTTCATTGGTTTTGACTTTCTATTTAATAATTCAAATAAAAATATTACTTTCCAAAAACGGTTTTTTTTTTCTACAAAATAACTTAAATCAAGAATAAATCTGGTCACACATTATAGAGACAAACAGCACCTAGCTACATGATGAAGTGGTTTATCATTTTGCAAATTTATTGATCTATATACATAGGGACATATCTCATGTCGACAACGAATCTTATTCATTTCTTTTCGTTTAACTTTTCAACTTTTTGTAATTTTCAGGAGCTGGTCACAAAGAATCCCTCTCAACGTAACTGGAAGGGTATCGGCCTTGCTTTACTTGTCATTTTAATTATCTGTTCTTTGATTGTCACAGCTGTCATCCTGACTACTCCAAGTAGGTCCCACAACTACCTCATGTCTGAATTGGTTTGATTATTTGTAGATATTTTATATTCATATTTGTAGAAAAAAATAAAATATCTGGTTGTTTCTTTAATTTTAGCAAATTTTCGTTTCTTAACGATGATATAATTTCCCTCAATTATCTCTTAAACATAATCTTTCGTTTGAGGCTTCTCTAGCTCTTATAATTACTATTTCAAATATTGTTAAACAACAAACCCCAAAAGGTTCATAACATTAAAAGATAAATAATTACCGTCGGCGACTGATTTCGAATGTTTAATGTTCTGATTAAGGAAAACACGGATGAATCTTAAATGAATCCATCCGAGTGCTGTATTTGATTATGTATGTAATTGCCTATTTCAACTATTAATTTATCCATTAAATCGAAATATAATGTCGTAGAAATTCACATTTAAAAAGATTTATGGAAACACATCGCTATAAATAAATGGACAATAATTCTATACTGTATAACTAATTATTACAAAATTTTACTGTATTGTAGATAACTTTAATAAGTTTAATATTTAATTCTTTAAGTTTACTAATTTCATTTGCAGTTTAAACTTAGAATTACATACTGCACAAATGTAATCAATATTTACATACGAAAATCTAAAAAGCGAATAATTTTTAATTTTATTGCTCTTGATTTTGTGGACACTTCAGGCACCGGTTTCCTCCTCTTATTATTAACAAATTGTCTATTTTCTATTTTCTATTAATAACTGTTTCACTTACTATCTATACACGTTTACTCCTGCCTTGAATCAATGCTAGCTGTCTCGTTTTCACATTTCTTTTTTATAAAATAGTCCATTGGATAAGTTATATAATGTATATTTATATAGTGCATCAGTTAATTTATATTTCTTTTGTACCTCTATTTGTGAAAATCTGTGAATTTTATATACTGACGCCATTGCATGTTGTGCCGGCTCCAATGTATAGAATTGGGCATTTCTCTTATTACCGAACGAAGTCTGTAGGGTCACAATAGCAGAACGTGAGGAACTATAGAATGTAATATCGTGCAAAATTTAGTGATCAATACTTAAAAACATGAAATGCAACTCTTGTTTTTTTTGTTGTAAACAAATTTAAGATAATATCTTATTTGTTTAATTTTAGTTTGAATAATATAGCTATAAATATTTCTTTATAAAATGTATTATGTGTATATTATAGGTATTCCCAGGTTTATAATCATATTTGTGAAGAATAAATCTTAATTATAGGATATCAGCACAAGTTTCTAATCCATTTAAAAAAGGGCAAAAAGGGAAAATAGTTACCGAATTATTAAAACTTAGAGGGCATACTTTCATAATGTTTGAAAATATTAGGAAGTTTTCCTCGCATCAAATGAAAATTGAAAAAAACACGAAGTTCAATATAAACAACAACGCCAGTTATATAAAAACAATAGTTTAGTTTTTCTTCAGAAATGAAATATGAGGCTCTGAGAATTTATAAATACAAAAAGTGTATTTTTAGAGTGAACTACAGACTTCAAACTTATCGTTCAAAATATAGTTGATAGTTTACTTTTTATTTCCTTAATATTTACGTATATTCATAAACTTTTGCAAGACTTTTATTCTTTATATTTTAAAGATGAAACGTATGACCATTCTTCTTTCTCTTGTGTAGATTTGTTCATCAGTAAGTAACCGTACAAAACGGAACAGCAGATACAAATCTGTTCTCTCTCTCCCAGTCCCCCCCCGCAATCCTACCCTCATATTATGTACTTAAATATATTTCGTATTTTATTATTCCCAAATCACCTAAATGATGATGTTATTCATGCTCTCCCGCCCAGCCCCCATTCCGAAGTGTATGCTTTGTATTTATGTTTAATATATAAGAAATCATCCATATGTCGTATATACGCCACTCCATCTTTATATTACATATAGTATTAATAATAATTTCAAACATACAGCGTACGCAGAAAAAATCTATTCGCGCTCGCAAATTTAGTTTTATTATTTTTGGATAAATTTAACAGTTTACTATACTATTTTAGCCTTATATTGAAGCAATGACTATAATGTACTTGCATATTAAAAAATGAATTTATTTTTAAAATATCAAATGACGTGTTAAGGAACCATCCCTCAAAATTTACTTCGCTTGCTTTGCCATATATTTATATATATCAAATGGGGGGGCTTTTATTTGCTGAAAATATTTCTGCGATAATTCATCAGTGAAAAATGTTTTTTTTTGCTTCGCAACGCCATACCCTGTTAGTTAAAAATCGTTAGATTACGTCCTATATATAATATGCGATAAAGAATATAGAAACTAATATAAACATATAATTATTTAATAATTGTTTGTAATTCTATGAGATATTATTAAATTTTAACCAAATTAAAATCCCCATTCTCGTTATAATAATTACAATAATTGAATATAAAGATAAACTGTTGATTGGAGTGTCAAAACACGAACAATATAATAGTAATTTAAGGACACTAATACTAACAGGATATGGCTTGCATTATATACAGCTTTGCATTTCTGTGTATCTTTGTACTTAAATTTTCTGCACATTTATATGGAACATTTATGCAATAAATAATTTGATATAATTTCGCCACTTCGTGTTACAACAGGGATTTTTACAATGGTGTTGTTCTAACACTATATATGTGGTGCTTTCGGTATTTTCCAGTATTTCATCGTTCTAACCAATCTGCCTGCATGCGATTCTGTATTTTTTGTTCGTAAAAACTGTTAATAATTGTGTGTTTAATATGTGACTATTTATAATCGACAAATAATTATCCCATTGTCCAAATAATCATTATGTTTTAACAAAAAAGTAAAAATGGGATTAGAATGCAGTTTGGAAAAAAATTGATTTGATCATGATTATTATGTTCGAAGTTTTTTTTGCAATGATAACAATATCCCTAATTGACAATTGACACATCCTATATTTTAAATTAACGATATAAGCAGCTAAATATTTAATGATCTCACTCATAATTAATCTCACTTAAATACGAAAAAGGTTTTTAGAAAGTTATTATTACGAAGATACAATTATAATGTTTTAGAAAAGAATATCGTGTGAGTTGAATACTAAATGATAAATGGAATATATAAAATCGTATAACAATATCAACCAATTTCCTTTATTGATATAAGTATTCCTAATATAGTAACCAAGGACTATATCTTTCCTAAATACACATTAAAACCCTCTAAATAAGAAAAAATACTTTGTTTATTTAAACAGTATTTATTTTGCTTATATGGGCCCACAGTAATACGTTATATAATACTTCATTAATACCAACTTATACATTATTTCTATAACTAAACCCTTCTTTTATTCTAAACAAATTTAACTATAAATATCATAGAGATATTGCATTCAATTTTATATATAAGATTTGAACATATTTTCTGTACTGATTGTATCGATCAGTATTTTCATTGTCAAAAATTATATTTGTGTTCTGTCTAAAACATTTTCTTAGTAAATTATAGTTTTTTAGTACAAGTATATATCATCTTATAAAGATATTATAAAATTCAAATTCAAATTGTTTTAAAATTATTTTCCGTAAGAAAAGATTTTTAGGTGTATTAGTGAATTAAATTTAATTTAAGAAAGACATATTTAGAAACAAGAGAGACATTATTTAGCAACGTTAAGTTTTCATTAATTAATTATATTTTAATAATACAGATAGCGAAGAAGAACACTTAGGTGATCCTTTGACGTTTCAAGACTTCTTCACTCTCAAGAACTCTATTCTTACACTAAACTATGAATGGGTTAAAGGTGAGAGAACAATGTTTGAATTTTCAAGTTTTCAATTTTTTCATTTCTTTATTTTCAACAATTTCTTATTTGTTATTTATTCTTTATGTGTGCGATTCAAATGAATTAACTAATTCGTAAACGTGGAAACTTAATTCCCCGTTCAAATATGATGATAAATGAATTGTAGTTAGTGAATGCGCTGCAACCGTCCCTCTAATTATCGTAATTGTTGTAATCTAAATTATAAATATTTTAGCCAGAAATATGAAGCTAACGTTCTGATTAATAAGTGTAACATTTTTTTTTCAGATCAACTTGTTTTCATCAATGTCAGTGGGGATATTCAACACCTAGACCCAGAAACTTTGACAGATAAACGTCTACTCTGGAAGGCTACCTTGGATGACGTAAGTCTTCCTTGTTCGGTAAAAGGCCAAACTTAAGTCTCTTCTAGGGAATCTTTTGACTATTTTCAGAAAAACAAAAACAGCGAAGTCTTTAAAACTTCGCCAGATTTGACCGCAATCTTAGTGCCAACAGCACAAATTCAGGTAGGAAGATCAGCACAATTTCTTTATTAACATTTTGATTTAATGTCACTCGCTTAATAAAGCTATCGATAGGAATATTAAATAACGACCCTTTTAATTAATAGCTGGATGACACCAATCAATGTTTTCTTATTAATAAATAGACCCGCTATTTGTTATATAATAACAATTTTGTAGGCAGGTAAATTTGACAGGGGTAAAAATTAATTCTAACTATCGATTTCATTTCTTAAGCTTTACGTTCATAGAATTTCATAGAAATTTCCAATTCGAAGTCTGTCATTTTTCTTACATTCCTTTTATTTTATTTTTTGTTAAATTCCTTTTATTTTATTTCTTATTTGCTTTTTCATTTTATTGATTTGTACTTCTGTGCAACTTTTTAATATTTTTATTTCGTCCATCAAAAAAGTGCATTTCTAAAAACTCCTGCATCTACATCCTAATGCTTTTATTAATTAATTTTTTATCTATTCAAATATTGGAGAATTACTTTGGATAAAACGGAAACTTGTATTGTTAACGTCTTTTAAACATCACAAATAAAACTCGCTGTATAACAATAACCATTAACCTGTATCTATTCAACTCTATTGTGATATAATAATGGGAAATTATTTAAGCAAAACCTTTATAATCAATACCTACACAGTCTGCTGTATATCTTTTGCAACTGGTAAGCAGCTCATTTGTCCTTTACGTGTGTAGTCTGTTGGTACGCAAGGCTAAATCTTACCACCATATCCCAGGGAGCCTTCCTGGACGGCGTCTTCCTGAACAGGAATAAGGACGAAATACTTAAATATTGATAGAGGGAGAGTGCGGGAAACAGAACAAGAAGGGAGAGACCCTTTTTTTTACTATCGATTTTGTCAAAGTTGACGTTCCACTTCGTATGTGTGTGTGTGTGTGTGTGAATGTATACAGTTGTCATTTAGGATTTCATGTTTTCCTATTGAAACATTGACGAATACAAGCATTTAAACTGAAGTGTGTAAATAAATAAAGTGTCAATTGTTGTTATTGCGACGAAAAAAAGTCGATAAGCGTTAAATATTGATTATTACGAAAATAATTTTCAGTTTTTTGTTTTTATAATTTTGTATTTTATTTATTAAAATATAAATATTTATTTAATTTTTTATTTTCAGGAATTTCGACACAGCAGCTTTGCGAAATATAAAGTTATAAAGACAGAGTAAGAATGGAATTCTATAAAATTTATAGCATATAGAATATAGAACATAGAATAAAGAATATGGAATATATAGAAGATAGAAGATAGAATATAGAATAAATTTTCAATTTGTAAATTCTTTTTTAGTGGGTCTGCCGAAACTGTTGAAATTGGTCCTCTGGCTGCTCCAAACGATCAGCCATATCTTCAACATGCTAATTGGGGTCAGAAAGGCAGACAATTGGTATGTTTCTAAAAGAAATGTGGTCATATAATAGATGTATTGCACAGCTAAACTTCAAATTTATATTTTCATTTTTATATCTTTTCGACAGACGTTTGTCTACAAAAATCAGATATATTTTACTACGGATCCATTTTCCAACGAACTTCCCAAACAAATCACTAAGGGTCTTCCAGAATCTGGAATAATCTATGGTGTTGCTGATTGGCTGTACGAAGGTACAAGATTAGGATAAATTCTTTATAAACTGTTTAAATTAGCAGAAGTCTCAACATAAATTGTTATTTTAATTACAAAAATATACAAAATCTAATTTATGCAAGTACGTAGTTTATTTCTATTTATAAAAAGCTTTAATATTTGTTTTTAATATTTAATTAGTTTTTAGTAAAATGATTCCTTTTAAGAATTTCCGAATATTGCATTATTCTGTGTAATGGATTGTAATTATTTAATACAATCGTGTTAATCAAAACCTATAAAAGGTAAATAACATTTATTTGATCAAATATGATATCAGTTCAGAAATATTCAGAATTTGTGTACATTCCAATCTATATCCATATGCATAAATGTTATTTGATACTTAAATATAGTTTTCCGATCAACTTATATACATATAGATCGCAGTGTCAACCAAAATGATACTCCAGTATTTGGATATGAACTGATTAACAACATATATTGTATTACAAAATGCTTTTTTTATAGTTATACTTTAATAACTTTTTTAAAACTATGTATACATTTGTTTATACTTAGTTACTATACCAACTGTTTTAAAAGTTTTAATACACTGGATAGTAAAACATTTAGTAAAAATGAATTAAAACAAAATGTAAGAAAAATCTTTCTATAATTTGTGATTAAATTTTTGAGTATAATTTTCCTTTCCAAATTCTGGACTAGTTAGTATATTTTCAAAACAATAAGTAACAATTTAAAATAAATTCAATGCTGTTCTATTTATATACTTTTTAATCGATTTTACTAAAACAATTTTTTTTAAAGAGGAAATCGTAAAAACCAGTGGAGCTTATTGGTGGAACTCCGATGCAAGTCGAATTAGTTTTATGTCATTCGACGATTCCAGTGTTTCCCAGTATAACATGTCCTGGTTTGGTGACTACAAGGATTTATATGGTTCCTACAAACCTGTTACATATCCCAAGGTAATTAATTATAAGTAGTATGTTGTTAATAGAATATATCAATTAAATAGAAAAAAAGTTTATCTCCACAAAATATGTAATTTGTTTAATAATAATAATTTAACAATAATTTTTTTATAAATAATTGATCACTAAAGTGTTAATATATTCTTCGTAAAACTAATCAAATTGAACATACAATTTCGTAAACACCAAATTAATTATGTTAATCTAACGATAATTTAATTGCATGAATTTTTTTAAAATTTCTACAGAGTGTAAATACATTTTTCATAGAATACAATTTTTAAGAAATGATGTTAAAATGGTCTAATAATATTCAAACGATAAACCTTTACTTTTTCTTGAAAACTTTCTCTTTAATTTTCTCTTTTGCATAAATTAATCTAAAAAGTGAAAATGAATGATGTTTCAACGAGAAAATTAATTTACCGACGGCCGCTATATAAAATCCAAAATGAATTTGTATATTTTAACTTTTGGATAAAATTTATTCATTTGTTGCTGTACTTCATATTAGAAAAAAGTAATTAAACTTTATCTAGTATGAAAACCATAATACCTAATTAAAAATGTTGTAAAACATATCATTATTATATACTGTAAATAAACGGTTGCTTAAAAAAAGATATAATTGTTTTCTCAAACTCGATATTTTTAATGTTTTGATCGTAATTAAAGCAATACAAATAAATATCGCTTTTTGGTAAAATGTTTTGTAATAAAAAATGATGAATACAATTTGATAAATTTGATTTACAATATTCTTTAAAATTGAATTAAAATTATTATAAACTTTAGCTGACTCAAAAAAAGGTTTGTAGGGTTTGTTAAATTAATATAACTGTTTATAAATGAGGAGATTAAATGCGAAATATAAATCATTACATTGATATATTAATAAAGATAAATAATTAAAGATAATTAATTAAAATAACAAAAAAATAAGACAATTTACAAGTTGTGTAAAACTAACTTTTATAATTTTCAAAGAATATTTTTAAATATATAGTTTCGGCACTAACAATTTTTATAATACTAATATCTAAAATTTATAGTTATAAAATATATTTTAAAGATTTCATTTTAATAATTGTTTTATTTTCTGTTTTTTATTTATTGAAAAAGGAGACCTAATTTTTGAACAGTTTGTGCTAATTCTTAAAATGTAAAAAAAATAATACTATTATGAAAAGATTTTTAATTAATAGATTAAATTTAATGGAATGTATTCAAATAATAGATATTGTCTGTATAGTAAGGTGTAATAAATTATATAGATTTTAACCAAACTTATTATAGGCGGTACAAAAATTATCTAGAGATTTAAAATCTAAAGTAAACCGAATGCAGTGTTCGAGTTTTTATCACAACCACAAATAGCTATGCTGTCCGTAATCGTAATATAAGATTATATCTGGCATGCCCGGTACACTCGTCAATATCAACTGTGGGGAATGCAGGTTTTTTGGTGATAAGAAACTTTCAGTTAATCATTATTTGTATATATTATAAATTCTAACGAAATACTAAAGATCGTTTAAACCATTTCTGTTCTCACAAAATAGTTTGACGTTTTTCGTTAATGTTCGACAATGTTTTACTTTACAGGCGGGGGAAAAGCGGGCCAATAACAATCCGCGGGTTGGACTTCACATGTTTGACATAAAGACAAATAAAATGATTACGTTTAAAAAGCCCGTAACGATTCCTGAGTAAGCAAAGTATTAATTGTGGTATAGATAATCAAATGTGTTTATTATTATTTATGCATTTACCTTTATTTAATGTTAAACAATTCGTTACATCCATCCTATTATATAAGTAATCAAATAAGCACAACTGCTCAAATAACAAATTACGATGCCGAAGTTCAACTTCATAATAGCAAAGT